>RJWH01000492.1:139614-250677 GCA_004363575.1 Solenodon paradoxus | reverse complement strand
TCAAAGAAATAACCCAATAACTGACCTGAAGAATTCAATATCGAGGGACATAAGAATAGGATGGATGAAGCCTCCAATAGAATCAATGAGCTAGGAGATAGAGTAGAGGAATCCATTCAAGCAAACCAGCAAAGAGATGAAATAGTGTAAAGAAATGAAGACAGCATTAGAGACCTATGGGACGACATCAGAAGAAACAACAGTCATGTTACAAGGGTCCCAGAAGGATGAGAGACAGAAAAGGGGGCAGAAACTATTTGAAGAAATAATAACTGAGAACTTCCCTAGCCTGAAGAATGAAGCAAGCCTCCAGACACGGGAAGCTCAAAGACTCCTTAATAAAAGAAATCCACGCAGACCTACAGCTAGACACATTGTTATCAAAATGTCAAAAATACAAGACAAAGAAAAAAATCCTAAAAGCATCCAGAATAAAACAAGTCACAAACAAAGGAGTCCGCATGATTGTCAGCGGATTTCTCAACTGAAACTCTAAAGGCCAGAAGGGAATAGCATGATATTTTCAAAAGGCTAAAAGAAAAGACTTTTCAACCTAGGACACTATACCCTTCGAGATTATTATTCAGTACTGAAGGAATGATTAAAATCTATTCCAATAAGAAAAAGTTTAAGGAATTTATCACCACAAAACCAGTTCTTCAAAAAATACTAAAAGATGCTATAGAAAATGTAAAGAAACCCCACTTAAAAACAGGTTTATTATATCTACTGTGTTCATTGGAGATAATTGATCTGTAATTTTCTTTCTTGGTGATGTCTTTGTCAGCTTTTGGAATCTGTGCAATGCTGGTCTCATGGAGAGTGTTTGGGAGTGTTCCCTGTTTTTCAATATTTTTCAAGAGTTTGAAAAGAGTATGTATTGATCTCTGAGGTTTGGTAGAGTTCATTGGAGAAGCCATCTGGTCCTAGATTTTTATTTTTAGGGAGACTCTTGATTACCTCTTCAATTTCTTTGCTTGTGATTGTTCTGTTCAGGTTTTCCAATTCTTCCCAGTTCAGTCTTAGTAGACTGTATTTTTCTAGAAATCTGTCCATGTCCTCAAGGTTGTCTACATCATTGAATCACCAGAAACTGACCCACTCACTTCTAGTCAATTAATCTATGACAAAGGAACCAAAAGCATACAATTAGAGAAAGGAAAGTCCTTTCAATAATACTAAAGGTCAATAGAGACATCACCGAGAAAGACAATTACAGACCAATATCTTTAATGAACATAGATGCAAAAATTTTCAACAAAATATTAGCAAACTGAATCCAGTGATACATCATAAAGATCATCCATCGTGACTGTGTGAGATTTATCCCAGGGATGCAAGGATAGTTCAACATACATAAATCTATTAATGTAATACACCATATCAACAAGAACAAGGAGAAAAAACACATGATCATATCAACAGATTCAGAGAATGCTTTTGACAAGATCCACTACCTGTTTATGATTTAAAAAAACAACAACCAAAAATCCTTCATCAAATTTGGATAGAAGGTACATGCCTCAACATAATAAAGGCCATATATGACAAACCCACAGCCAACATCGTCAATGGTGAAAAATTGAAAGAATTTCCTCTAAGGCCAGGAACAAGGAACGGCTGCCCACTCTAACCACTGCTATTTAACATGGTACTGGAGGTCTTAGAGCAATCAGCAAGAAAATGAGATAAAAGGAATCCAAATTAGAAAGGAGGAAGTAAAATTATCATTTGCAGATGACATGATTATATATATTGAAAACCCTAAAAACCGTTAAAAAATAAACTACTTTTAAAACTCATCAATGAATATGGTAAAGTGGTATGCTACAAAATCAGTGCCCAAAAATTCATTACATTCTTATACACAAATAACACACTAGAAAAAAAATTAAATCAAGAAAAACACACTGTTTAAAATAGAAGTAAAAAGAATCAAATATCTTGGATTATACTTAAAGGAAGTGAAAGACCTGTACAATGAAAACTACAAGTCCTTCTTAAAACAAATAGAGGAGGATATGAAGAGATGGAAAGATATTCCCTGCTCATGGTTGGGAAGAAACAACCATTAAAAGTCATCTTACCTAAAATAATATACAGATTTAATGTAATCCCCTTTAAAATCCCACAGGCCTATTTCCAAGAAATGAAACAAAAAAATCTTAAAAGTTTTATGAAAGAACAAAAGACCTCAAATAGCCAAAGCAATTATGAGAAAGAAAGAACAAATTTGGAGGGATTACACTCCCAAAACATGGAGCTATACTACAAAGTGATAGTGATCAAAACATTATGGTACTGGAATAATAACAGAGGCACAGACCAGTGGAATAGAACTGAATCACCAGAACTGACCCACTCACTTATAGTCAGTTAATCTATGACAAAGGAACAAAAAGTCCTTTCAATAAATGGTGTTGGGATACCTGGATAACATGCAAAAGAGTGAAGCTAGATCACTCTAACACCATTCATAAAAACTAACTCAAAATGGACTAGAGACTTGGACACAAGACTGGAAACCATAGAACTTCTGGAAGAGAACATAGGAAAGACATTCCATGAAATCAGCCTTAAAGAGGCATCTGGAGACTTGACTCCAGCATCAAGCGAAACAAAAAAGAAAAATAACTGGTACTACATCAAACTAAAAAGCTTCTTCACAGCAAAAGAAAACATCACCAAAACCAAAAGGCAACCTACTAACTGTGAGAAGATACGCACATTTCATATTTCTGACAAGGGCTTAATATCTAAAATATACAAAGAATTCACAGAACCTAATAACAGAAAGATAGGCAATCCAGTAAAAAAAAAAAAGGGAAGATGAAGAGACATCTGAGAAGGATATACAGATGGTGAACAAACACCTGAAAAGATGTTCGTACTTGCTGGCTATCAAAGAAATGCAAGTTAAAACAATTAGATATTGTCTTATACCTGAGAGATTGGCTATTACCCAAAAATCTGGAAATAACAAATGTTGGGGAGGATTTGGAGAAAAGGGAACACTTTTATACTCTGTTGGTAGGAGGGCAAATTGATGCAACCCCTATTGAAAACAATGGAGATTCCTCAAAAATTTGAAGATGGAATCCCACTTCTGGGTGTTTACCCAGAAGATACAAGAACACTCATTCGCAGAGAATTATGCACCCCCATGTTTACTGCAGCCCTAGTCACAGTAGCTAAGAACTGGAAATTACCTAAGTGCCCCACATCAAATGAATGCATAAAGAAGATGTACATACATACAATGCAATACTACCCAGCCCTTAGAGGAGATGAAATCTTGTCATTTCCATCATCCATTTCAATCAGTGGATGGATCTAGAAGGGATTATGCTAAGTTAAATAAATCAAAAGAAGAAAGATACCAGATGGTCTCACTTGTAGGTAGGTGGAATGTGAGAGACAAAGCAAAGGAACAGATGAAACGAAACCAACCCTTGACACCTGCAGTAGAACCAAGGCAACCAATAGGGGTGAGACAGGACAAAAAGAAAGACGGAACAAGGTGGTGGTAAAGAATACTGGAACTCTGGTGGTTGGGTGTGGCATGTAATACCATAGACTGAGAAGTGATTTCAGTATCTTAAAATGAGTATTGCTTTGTAAGCAAAAATAATAGTGAAGTTTTTGTTTTTTTTGAAATGAGGCATACCCTGCTAGAATAGCATTTGGGCACAGTTCACATACATCCCAAGGTCCCAGGCTCATGTCCTGGGGCTGGCAGTAACAGCCACAATGAGCAACTAAATAAAAAAAAGTGAAAAAAATTAAACACAAAAGAAGACAGAAATGGAGGAAATGAGACACAAAAAATATACAGAAAACAAAACTATGTCCCTGTCAGTAATTACTTTAAATGTAAATGGATTAAACGTTCCATTTATAAAACAAATGGACAAAATGGACTTTAATTAAACTGGATTGAACTGTATACTGTCTATAATTGTGTGTGTGTGTGTATGCAAACATTGGCAGAATTGAAGGGAGAAATAGTTCTGCAATAATAGTATGAAACTTCAGTATCCCACTTTCAATAGTGGATTGAAAACCAGACAGAAAATAAGAAAAAGAGGTTTCAACAACAGTATAAACCAATTGGACCTAACAGACATACATAAAACGCTCCACTCAACTACAACAGAATATACCTTTTTTTTAAGTGTACACGGAACATTATCCAGGAGAGATACATGTTAGTAAATAAATTTTAAAAGATTGAAATCAAACAAAATGTTTTCTGATCAAAATGGAATGAAATGAAATCGAGCATAAAGAAATTTCAAAAATCCACAAATATGTGAAAATCAAAAACTTAACCAACAGGTCAAAGAAATCACAAGGAAAGGTAGAATATATTTTGAGACAAATGAAATAAAAACAACATATCAAATTGTATGAGATGAAGCCAAAACCAGTGCTAAGAAGGAAACATACCTATACATGCTTACATTAAAAAAAAATCTGAAATAAGATACCTAGCTCTACACTCCAAGTAACTAGAAAAAGAAGAAAAGCTAAACTAAAAGTTAGCAAAATGAGGACTAGCTAAATGTTAGAGCAAAGATAAAATAGAAAATAGACAACAGAGAAATCAACATTACAAGTTAATTCTTTAGGAATATCACCAAGGCTAGCTAGATTGAGAGAAAAAGAGAACTCAACTAAAATGAGAAAGAGGGCACATTAGCACCAATTTTACAGAAATAATGATGGTTATCATGAGCCTATACACCAACAAATTGGATAACCTAGATAAAATTGACTAATTCATAGCCATATAACCTACCAAGACTGAATCATGAACAGTAAAACCTAATAGACCTTAAACTAGTAAGGAGACTGAACAAGTCACCAAAAACTTCCCATAAAAGGAAATCCCAGGATCAGAAGTCTTCACTAATTAATTCTGTAAGATAAATGAGAAATTCACAAACTTAAAAAAAAAATAAAAATAAAGGAGTGAATACACCCTAACTCATTCTATGAGGCCAGCATTCACCTGATACCAAAGCCAAAGATACTACAAAAAAAGAAAACTACAGGTCAATAATCCTTTGTTAATTTTGATGCCACATCCCCCACCCAAATACTAGAAAACCCAAATATAACAGCACATTAAAAAGCTTATATACTGACCAGTAAGATTTATTCCTGAAATACAAGGATGGTTTAACACAAATTCACTTGACAAAATGAAGGAGAAAAGTACATGATCATCTCAATTGATGCAGGAAAGGCATTTGACAAATTTCAAAACACTTACATGATAAATAGCACTCAACAAACTAGCAGTAGAAGGAAACTACCTCAATATACTATAGGCCTTATATATTAAACTCACAGGTAATATCAAATTCAATAGTGAAATACTGAAAACCTTCCATCTAAGATCACAAGACAAAGGTAACTGTATTCAACATAGTATTAGACATTATAGCCAGAACAAGATAAATAAGTGAAAGTCATTCAAACTGGATAGAAGTAAAATTCTCTCTGTAGGCAACATGGTCTTTTATGTAGGAAGCCCTAAAGATACCACAAAAATTATAAAACTACAAACTTATATAAAGTTGTATATAAAATCTACAGACAAGAATCACTTGAGTTTCTATATACTAGTAATAATTTCATAAAAGGAAATTGAAAAACCATTCAATTTACAATAGCATCAACAAGAATATACTTAGGAATAAATTAAACCAAATAGGTAAAACTATCTATGAGGAAAACTATAAAACATTGCTGAGAAAAGTTAAAGACAAAGATAAATGAAAAGATAAATGATAGAATGGAAGACAATATTGTTAAGATTCTAATATTACCCAAGGTGATCTACAGATTCAATACAATTTCTCTCAAAATCCTTTTTGTTTGGGGGGAGGGTTTGTTTTGTTTTTTTAGAAATAGAAAAATAAATCATCAAAATTCATATGGTATCTCAAGGGACTTTGAATATACAGGACAATTTTTTTAAAAAAAAGTTGACAGTTTCTGATTTCAGAACATACTGCAAATATACGGTAATCAAAACTGATATTGCCATGTGGACAGATATATAAACTAATGGGATGAAATAGAACACAAAGAATAAAACTTTGCTTATCTGATTAAATCATTTTGACAAGGGTGCCATGATTATTCAGTAGAAAAATGACAATATTTTCAATAAACTACATATCCACTTGTGAAAAAATGAACTTGGATCTTTGCTTTAAATAATATAAAAATGAGGGTTGCCCTGGTGGAGTAGTGGTTCGGTTAATCACATAGGCCACATGGCCCTGGGTTCAAGCTCTAGGGGGTTGTGGGGATGACCAGTGTGAACAATAAAAATACAATGGGACCCTTTTTTCCTCCTCTCACTTCCTGCCTGGCTGCCTACTTACCTTCATTCCCACCTGAACCTTTCCTTTAAAAAAATCCCATAAAAATGAAATTAAAAAATCCATCCAAGACTTGTATTTTAAAGAGCTAAAAGAACAAAATACTTAGATGACACAGGGAAAACTTCATGACACTGAATTTGGCAATGCTTTCTTGTAGATAATAGCAAAACCAGAAGTAGCAAAAGAAAAAATAGATGAATTTGATTTAATCAAAATTTAAAACTTATTTATCAAAGGATACTATCAACAAAGTAAAATACAATCCATATCATATATTTGGTAAGGGACCACTATCCAGAATATACAAAGAACTTCTACAACTCAACAATAACAAAATAAACCACCCAATTAAAAAAGTGGGCAGAAGACTTGAGTACACATTATTACAAAAAAAGATGTACAAACAGCCATTAAGCACATAAAAAAAGATCGACAGTACTAATCATTAGGTAAATGTAAATCAATAACAATGAAATACTATTTAGATACTGTCAAAAACCAACACAAAACCCTGGGAAAGTAATGTGTGTTAGCAAAAATGTAAGAAGTTGGAACCCTTGTGCTTTGCTGGTGGGAATATAAAATGTGCAGCCACTGTGGAAAACAGTGTGAAGAGGAGAAAGAAGCATTGTATTTTATTTTTATTGCTCACAAAAGTTAAATACAGGTGCACCTATGTTTAGAGCACTAGTTAGGTCAGTCACCTCCAAAAAAGCAAGTCACATGCCCCTGGGTTCAAGTGCCGGGCCTGGGAGGGAAGCAACCAGCATGAACAACTAAATAAAAATTAAAATTAAGATGATGCTTCTATCTTCCTGCCTACCTGCCTACTTGCCTTCATTCCTGCCTGTACCTCTACTTAAAAAAAAAAACAAAGTCAAATAGAATTACCATGTGACCTAGCAATTACTCTTCTGGGTATATACCAAAACACTGAAATTAGACATTCAAACAGCTATTTGTATGCCTATGTTTATATCAGCATTATTCACAATTGCCAATGGAAGCAGTATAAATTTCCATCAATAGATTAATGGATAAAATATTTTATTCTATACATGCAATGAAATATTATTCAGTCTTAAAAAGGAATGCAATCCTGATACATGCTACAACATGGATAAAACTTGACTTTATGCCCAGTGAAATATGCAAGACACAAAGTATAAACATATGATTTCACATATTTGAAGTTCCCTCAAATGCAGTAAGTAGAATAGTGGTTACCAGGTGCTAGAGGGAATGAAGAAAGGGTATTGCTTAATAGGCTGATGAAAACGTTCTGGAGATAAATGGTGATAATGGTAATATAATGGGAATACACTTAATGTCTGTGAATTCTACACTTAAAAATGAGTAAAAATTGGCACGTTTTGGTGACTCCTGTTTAATTAAGTCAACTTCTGTGCCATGGAGCACATACAACCCAAGGACCCAGGTTTACAGCCTGGGACTTGTGGGAAACAACTAAATAGAATGCTTCATCCTCCTCTCCCTTCCTGCTTGCCCCCTGCCTGCCTTCTTCTTTAAAAAAATGTAAAATGGAAATTTTATTTTTTGTATATCTTATCATGTTAAAAAAATTTAAACAATACAATGCACCATATTAGTGGAATAAAAGATATGATCACTAAATAACAGAAAGCCTTTGACTATCCAATATCTATGATAAAAACCAAGCAGGCACAGCCTGGTGGTTTAGGGATTAAGTCCATGACCTCCAGCCAGCATCATCCTAAACACCCAGGCTTGAGACCCCCAAGACGGGTTGGGGTTGGGGAGACAACCAGAATGACAACCAAATAAAATAAAATTTTTAAAATGCTTCTACCTCCTCTCTCTGCCTACCTGCTTGCCTACTCATCTTCATTCCTATCTGCACCTTTCCTTTAAAAACCAACAACAACAACAACAAAAAACCCCAGCAAACTAGCAATAGTAGTGAACTTCTATGGATAAATGGAATAAAGCTAATCTACAAATGAATAAGCTAATTTACAAATCTCTAGCCAATACGATACTGAATTATTTCCCCCTAAGATTGAAAACAAATCAAGGATGCCTGCTTTTACCAACCCCAACTTAAAAAAACAAAATTTTTTTTAAGGAAAGGCGCAGGCAGGAATGAAGGTGAGTAGGCAGGTGGGCAGGAAGAGAGAAGAGAAAGAACCATTGTATTTTATTTTTATTTAGTTGTTCATACTGGTTGCTTCCCCCAACCCAGGACTTGAACCCAAGGATATGTGACCTTGCTCCTTTGGAGGACATTGACCTAACCACTGCTCCACCAGTGTACACCCCACCAATCCCAACTTTTAAGGAGAGCAAATAAAACTTTGTACAAGGAAATGTGTTGTTTCTTGTGTTCTAACAAGCTAGATATTTTCAGAAACCAAACAAGGATATAAAGTAAGATTTATTTTTTCACATGCAGACATTATGGTCAGAAATCGAAATGTATAAACTTTCTGGTTATGAAACTAGTTCTGTTTTTTTCCTGTTCTATAGGCCTCTAAACTGTAATCAAATAACCTTCATTTCAATAATCAGGGATCATCACTTAAAATTACTTCAACCCTTAATCAAGATAGAAAGTCAATGTCTTTACATTAACCAAGAAGAAAATTCTATGGTTCTAATCTTTTATATCTTTGCCGTGAGTCTGAATTTTTAAATCAAATTGTCAAGTTAACACCACTGAGGACACTGGGATTTTAAAAAAACAGTAAACAAATTATTTCCCTGGAGCAGTGATCAATTTGGGAACTTCCAGGACAAGCAAATTCTGGAGCTACAATTCTCTCCCAGTGTCTGTTAATTCGAAGCAGAAAAAACTCTGTCTTTACAGCAGGATACACATTTCTCCTGTCAGCCCAGCAACTTGTTTTGAATACCTGCTACCTGTAAAATTTAGGAATCACTTATCAGGTGTTATATGACAAAACAAACAGCAATACAAAAGAAACAAATAAGGAACACCATCTGTCTGGCATAGTCAAGGAAGGAAGCACACCAACAAAGAAAATTTGCAAAGGAATTAAGCTGATCATTTTGTGTGTCAGAATCCAGCCAATCCCACACTCCCACTGTTAACACCTGGTCTAAGACCCCACCATCCTGCTCCTGCTGCCATTCCTGCTCCCCTGAAGGCCAGGAAGCAGTCAAGTCAGACATGTCACCACCCTGCAAGGGGTCCCATCTCTCTGTGAAATCTAGCAAACAGGATAAAGCCAAGGCACCATTTTTTTTTTTTTTTTTTTTTAAAGGAAAGATGCAGGCAGGAATGAAGGCGAGTAGGCAAGCAGGAAGAGAGAAGAGGGAGAATCTTTATTTAGTTGTTTATCTTGGTTGTTCCCCTCTGCTCCGGGTCTCAAGCCTGGGTCCTTGGGTTATATGTGGGCTATATGGGTGGCGTTATCTATTAAGCCACCAGGGCAGCAGGCCCTATCATTCTTACTCTGGAATCCTAGCCCCTGGTCATGCTTGGGGTCATGAATTACAAAAGTCTCACAGCATAGCAGGTCCAGTGCTCTGGTCTCTCAAAGAATCCCACCTGCCAGATCTCCACTCACTTAATTAAAATGCAGAAGCCCATGGGGAACCCACATATCAGCTTCTGTCTACATGAGTCTTCCCACAAAGGTCTCCAGATGCTTGAGGTATGTGAAAAATGAGACGCATGTGCTTTCATATAGAGCAGTACTTGTTCTTACGCTCACCATATATCTGAGAGACTGCCTGAAGTCATTTTTTAGCTAATGCAAAGAGTTTACGATCACCCTGTAATATGGCTAAATATGTCTGCAAAGGACAAAACTTAAGACACCTACCTGACAACCACAGTTGACATTGGAAGCTCCTTTGTGCTTTTACTCCACAAATTGCATTTCTTCCACCCAGAATTTGCATTGTTGATGGTCTTTCTTTTCCAGAGAGGCATACTGCTTGGCTTTGGGGTCAGATTAATCTCTTTTGGAAACTCATGTCTTGCTAAGATTCTTTCTAAGCCAGAGAATTCAGAATCATCACCTAGTAATAGGATAATCATGGATGCAGTTCAGGGTTGTTTCCATCTTTGCATGGCAAGAACAACATGGCATTAATTTGAGAAAGAATATTGAAACCATTTAACAATTGCTATTTGCTTCTGACATTCCATCATTCCAGACATATTACATAGCAACCGTTAGCTCTTAGCCTGACCCTAGACATCTAACAGATGCATGGCAAATGAGGTGACAAATGAATGGACAGGTGCATTGATACTGCCACAAATACTGAAAATTATTTATGCAATTCATGCATTATTCTCAAACTAAAAGCAAGTTACTGCACACTTATTTTTTTTATCTTCAGAGATATTATATTCTAGTGTAAACTTCTAATCTCTTTGCCAACTGCCAACAACGTGAGAATCAAAAACTAGTATGTAGGCTATACTGTGCAACCTATTTGGGAGTAGTAGCAATTTAAACAGTTGTCATAAACCTAATATAGGAAGAGAAGCTGAGCCTCAGAGAGATTCAGGGTGAACCACGGAGAAATTAGATCAGACCATACCCAGCCCCAGTTACTTCTCATGTTGAGTCACTGATGGTCCCTCCCAGAGAGGCTCATTGGCAGAGACCCCAAAGAACCCAGAATTGGCTCAAAGACCATAGCTTGACCAAATGGTATAATGACCTGATGAAGAGATGACCCTTCGAGGTTCAAAAACTACTCTGAAGGAGTCAAGAATAGGACTGGACTCTAGGGCTCTTGTCTTGTGGCATAAGGCCTGGCCTAGATGGTTCCACAGTGTGCTCTTCGCCAAGGCTGATCAGCTTAGAGATCAGGCCACTGGGAAACCCAGGCCCTCTCAGACATAATCAAACAGGAGGAACAGCATGTAGATGTAGCTTTGGTTGTTAGTTTTGGCTGCCCTGGTAGAGTAGCAGTTAGGTGACTCACCTCTGAAGGAGCTCAGGCTACATAGCCCTGGGTTGGGGGTTGGGGTGAGGGGCAATCAGTGTAAACAACCAAATAAAAATAAAGCGCTTCTTCCTCCTCTCTCTTCCTGCCTGACTGCCTGCCTGCCTTCATTCCGTCCTGTATCTTTCCTGAATAAAGTCTTGTTTATTTTTTAAAAATCGAGCTTAATAGTCAACTAAATTAATCAACTCGTTTAGATAAGAAAAATATTTTCTTTGCCTCAACTGGACTTGTTGCACACACATTTAAATCATGTAAACTGCCCCAAACCCTTTTTGTAAGCAGCTATGGATAAATTAGAATCATAACATTTAACAAAAATTGCAAATTATCATATTCTCCAATATGAATAATTATACTTATTACTATGCACTGAAATGAGGTAGAAACTCAAATTAATTTCAGTTATTTAGCTGGTTCTTCTTAATAGAAATTATAACCAAGTTTCCCAGTTTTGAAAGAAAGGAGAATAAGCAAAGGGCAGTTCAAGAAATTATTAAAACTAAAATAATAGTAATTATAAAGGTATAGAAGAAATTTTGGAAATATTATACAATAGGCAACTTGAATTTTTATTTTCTTTTTTAATTTGTGGGATGTAATACATATTGTATGGATGGGATGGATGGATGAATAAGTTAGTGGATAGATGGGTGAGAGGATAGATGGATGGATGGGTAGGTGGATGTGGTGGGTGAATAGGTGGGTGGATGGACGGGAGAGTGGATGGATGGGCAAGTAGATGGATGAATGGATGGATAAATGAATAGGTGGATGAATGGGTAGATGAGTTACGAATCACATCACAAATCAGCATAGACAAGGTATATAAATCAGTATACAAGCCACTGTGTGGGGTGTATGTGTTTACCAGAGACAGTAAAAAATAAGTAACTTAAAACTTTGAGCTGTAAGATGATTTGTTACTTTTGCACCTCATAACTATCTTCCTCTACAAGTCTACTGAAGCTGTGGATTTGGCCATTGTCAGTCGACGACTGGCACACACTTCTCCAGAGTTGCCCCATGGGTCTCCTCCCCAAGCCTGACCCTCAACTTGGATGTTCTCACATTAATTTGAAAATTAAATCCAAAGCTTAAATTGCAAATTTAGTGGTATTTCCTACCCTTTACCTTTTTCTGCAGGTATGCTTTGCCTCAGAATGAGTGACCTATCCTGACAGACCTATCCTGGTTTATAATGGCAACGTGACATCGGTGTATAAGTAATCTCTGAGAACGTCCCCCCTGACAGAAAAATCAGTCTAGATGGAGCCCTGGGTCTCAAGGACTGACCACCTACAAGACAAAGAATACATTCTCACTCATGGCTCAAAGAAAAGGCTGTTTGACCAAGAGAAAGTGCATGCTTACTAAAAAGAGGTCACACCCACCCTCCACCACGTACATTTTTTTTTGTCCTCTTCACTCTTGTAGGAATAAAACATCTCCATCAGGTGATTTGGAAGCAGTTTGTGAAGGTTAGACAGAGTCTCAAAGGTGTGACGCAGAACTTCAGGATGATCATAGTTTTTTGGTTGCTTAGATTTGTCCACAATTGGAAGTTTCAGGACAATCTGACTCTTCCTGGCTGTTCTCATGATGACCCATTGAGGTACAGAGAAGAGCTAATAGAGAATTTGAAGAGCGGAGTCCCTTACAGTTGTTCTTTCTCAAAGCCTTCCTCCACCTGCAAGCAGCCCCGGAACCTGTTTTCTGGTCTCTGAATCCTCAGCATTCTGAGAGTCATAATGGCTCAGGTCTTAGCCTGGAAACCTGACAGCTCAGCCTACATCTTCAAACCAGAGGAAATCAGCCTGTTGAAAATATCGTGCCAAGTCTGAATGGGATTTTAGGCAAAAACTGCACTTTCTCTTCTGGACAATATCTGAGGAAAACCAAAAGCTTTCTAAATGGAGAAGGGAGGCCCTCTGAGTACATGTCCAGTGTTCTCTTCCCATGTAACATGTGGCAGAGGCTGTGCACCCCGTGTGTGTGCAATTAAGACTTTCCACAGACCAACGAGCCCTGAGGGAGAGTGGTTACATCAGCACAGTGCTCCTGCAGAATCAAGGAAATGTCCAGAATAACACAGGTAAAAAGCCACACTGCTTCCAACTCTTATTCAATACCAAGAAACAAAGTAAACAAACAAAAAACCCCACTCTACTTCAGCTTTAGTGATAGAAGTCCCTTTTCATCGTGGACCCAAAGCAGAGCATGATGAAAATACGAAATAATCTTCAGCCACCAAATTTGAGAGCATAGCCCTGAGCAAGATGGAAGATGCTAAGAATTATTTCCATCGCTGGGGGAAAAGTTACTAGTAAGGGTTGTACTAACCTGTCCTTAATTTCAGTATCACTCAACATACTTGCTCAACTCCAAGTGTGCCATAGTCACACTCATGGGGCTGAGAAAAGGGAAGCCACATGGATCAAACATACCATGACAAAAGCTGGTCATGTGTGTCAGCTTTTTACCAAACTTCGCAATCCAGTGTTAAGCCTATCAACATACCATTACATCATACGTATACTACAATAAGGTACAGAGCAGGAAATTTCCCATTCAACTTGCAAACTTAGAAAGTAGAACTTAAGAAAACCAAAAAGTGATATTTAAATACAAATAATAATTGTGATGTTATTGAACAAATCAGAACCACTTGAATATAATGTAGTTATCATTTCAGTGGGGTTTTGGGAGAGAGAAGGGAATTAGTAAAAGTAAGGAAGGTGGATTTCTCTAGGAGTCAGAGGTTTCTTTCTTCCAAATAAATTTGAGTGTCTTAAAGTCCTCATTTATATAAATAAAAAAGAACAGACTGTATTTTGAGTCATTCAGTTGGCTAAGAAGGTGGAGGGTAAAATCTGATTCTTTATACATCATGTGTGTTGATGCCTGTGTTAATGGTAGTTCTAACCAGCAGCAGTGGAATGGTGCTAGCTCTCTGAAGTATATGGAACTTGGCTGAAATCAGGTCACAATGATTACATTCTGTTTTTAAATAAACTCTCTGACGGAGATCTCATTTTTTTTGCAATGGGTAAGATATCTTCAAGGACTCAGTCCCTCATTTTCTCTAATTATGGCATGGTGGAAAAGACCTGGCATAGGATGGGAGTTAATGGTGGAGACCGGAGGCTGGCCATGCCCAGCTACTAGCTAGTTCTGACCTTGATTGAAGTCAGACAGTTCTCAGCCCCATATTAACGTTCTTTGATGAAAGAAATACTTCCCCCTTTTGTATCTGGCTTTGTATTCAGCTTAGTTCCGATTCTATTCTTCAGTGACCTTTTCAAAGCTGCATGTGTAGTGCAGCACTATGAGAAGACTAGAAAGTCTCCTCCAAGCCGTTGCTGCTTCTCTTATTGTGGCAATGAGTTGCTAAGAAGGGCCGTAGGTGCCCGCTGTGTGATTAACTAAATTGATCCCACAGCAGGGCAGCTGCAGGACTGCCGGTTGTTTTCCTAGTTAGGCAGATCTCTTATTCGTGATTTTTAGGTAAACGGCAATTCCTTTTTTTCCCCCCTGAAAGAGGGCTGTTGTGTCTCCTGAGCACCTTCCCCTTTCCCTCGGCCATGGCGGATGTGACAAGATCAGCTGGCTTCCAGAAGGCAAAGTATTCAGTAATGTTCAAAGGGAAAAGATCATCTCGAAGTTTCTCAAAGAAAGCGTTCTAAAGAGAGTGTTCCGTTCAAAGCAAATGAGGTGGGAGGGTCCCGACTACCAGAAAGAGGATTCCAGCTACAGCTGTCCTGGCACCAGAAAGTAAGTTCTGATCCTCAAACCTAAACCAGATTTCCATGTGAATTCGTGATATGTGGCTAAGGAAAAACAGTTTAGGCATCTGAAGGCTAGGAAGACTTAGAAAGCAATTCAAACTGCAGAGATGTCTTACAGAAAAATCAAAGCAAAGATGGGAATATATGATGGAGAATTAATTAAAAAAAACTAGCTACCATTTACACAGATAATGTCTGTGTCTGTGTCTATATTACTAATACATATAACCATCACATTTATTCAAGGAATAAACAGATTTTAAATAAGATTTCTTATATACATTTCTGCAATGAAATGGAGTTTCCTTCCTCAGGAAGTGTTAGAGGTTAATTTTTAAAATAGAAAACACAAACTTCAAACGAAAAATGTTTTCATATATATTTATAAAAGAGGAATTGTACAAACACAAGAATGTTCAGATATTTAAGGTTTACACTCATAGAGAAAGCATCCTAAACTCTGAGATAAATGTAATTGGCCATGACAGAAAGACAAAGCAGTAGCTGGAAAAAGGGAAATAAAGACTAATCAGCTAAACTGGAGCCTAAATATAAATGATCAATAATTTGACTTGGAATGTTTTTCACTGACCTAACATCTAATTTATTTGAGAACAAAAATGCATATTATTAAATAGAAAAGATTGTCCTGATTTTCTGAAAATATTTATGTAATTCCCCTGAACAACATTCTATTGTATAAACAATGTGTATAACAAGTGTATAAACAATCACGCCCTAGGCAATATTGTAGGGAAAAATTAAGGGAGGTGGAGGCAAATTCATGGGAAATATGAACCTGAAGTTTATTGAGACAGGTAGACTGAAAGAGAAGCCTTTTCCTTCCAGAATTGTTAGAAATTCAGTGATGTTATTGCTGTCATTTCTTTGCATAACCTTGGACAATGAAAAGGAATGTATAACAGAGTGCTCTGAAATAATTAGCTGGTGGTCCATAATGTCACCATTGACTTAGTAGGAACAAGGAATATGGGCAGCAAGGTATGCTTACCCACTAAATGATTGGTCCAAGATTTCCCTTCTTTTCCACCAATTTAGACCATCTTCATTGTAGTTACTGTAAGAGACTGTTAAATGCCATGAAATAGATTAATTGATAATTAATCACTGAATTGACTAAATTGGTACAGGATTAAAATAAGACAAGTACGCAGGCTACCACTAAAAAGTGAATCCTGGCAGTGACCCTGGGATGGCCAAGAGGGAAAGTGCATTCTCATGGGTCAAGGACCTGAACCACTATGAAAAGAGCCCCATGTCCAGCAAATCCCCTCACTCCCAAGGCTGGAATAGAGCCGAACCAGACTCAGGGTTTGGAAAGGGTTTCATTCTTAGGTGTTTCCTCTATACTTCACATGACCACATTTAGTTCTCTCGGCCTGTTCCCTCACCGCCTAGCATGGGTGGGGCCCATAAATCTGCACAAGGTTGATACTGTGACCATAGTTTTAAATCTATAATGTCAAAAACTTGATCAATTTAACAGGTGATTGTGCGTGATTTTGATACTGATAGGAAAGTCTTCAGAAAGTCTCCCAAGAAAGGAAGAGTCTGGGGGGGATGCTAATAAAGAAGGAAGGTTTCTAAGAATATGTTCCATCCAAGGGAAAAAAGAACATTAGAGGGTGTATTTATGGATGAAAAATTTCAGAGGGGGACACTAAGGCCTTGGGAATTGGTTCAAATTCTGAAACAAAAGGATAAAGCAGAAAGAAAGACACAGTAAAGAATATGGAGATGCTGTGAACTAGAAGGTTAAATGCATACAGGCACTTAGATACACATATTTGCCTTCTATTCAGAGAACAGAAAAAAACATTTTCCAGCTAGATATATTTGCAGAAAGTGTTAGCTGGGAATATATGGACCGCAATATTTATCCAGGCTAATATTGTTTCAAGTAATTGTAAATTAGGAAAAGTTACTTAATGTAGTTAAGGCTCAGAATACTCGTTTACAAATTAGGGATGACTGGCACACCCTGGTGGAGCAGTGGTTAGGTCAATTGCCTCTGAAAAAGCAACCCACATAACCCTCAGTTTGAGTCCTGGGTCCAGGGAAGAAAACAACCAGTGTGAACAACTAAGTAAAAAAAAAAAAAAAAAAGAAAAGAAAAATAGGACTGAGTAGTAGTAACAACTCCATTATGTTGAGTATTAAGTTGGTTAATCTCTCTATAAACTGTTCAACATTGTGTCTGGCATCTAGTAATCACACCATACATTCCCTGGCAATGTTATTTTGGGATCAATTAAGTGAATTCAAACACTGAATGACTATTGTATGCCAGGCACTTCACTAGAAGGATTAAGGTCAGTTCTTGCTTTCTAAGTGTTGAAAATGTCTGAGATATTTTAAGTGAATAGAATGTAACAGTAAGGAATTATAAACAAATCACTATAACCCCAAAAAGGAGTTCTTGGGGAAGTTAGCAATGCATTCATCTCCTTTTGGATGATTGGTGAGCTAGAGCTATATTAATAGGACTTAACTAGGCAGATAAATAGAGGAAGCAGATAAAAAGTAGCTATTATTTTTATTAGGAAAAGTGAAAAATGATCTATGTCCTGGAACAGAGTGTTTAGGAAAATTGCAAAGTGACGTTTGATGTGCAGTAGGACTGGAAAGATGATGAGCAGATACTGACAACCTGGCTACAGAATTAGTACTTAAAACATATTTAAGAGTGTTTGTGTTTTAGAGCAGCAGTCTGAAGGGGGAGAGAGACCACCCAAGTTGCCTGCCCTTTATCTCATATTCATTCACCGATATTTCCAACTACTATGCACCCCGCTCAGGGATAAAGTGACAGGGATAGAGCAATGCGAACTAGGCAGGCGAGGCCCCTGCCCTCATGAGTTTCATACTTCACTGGCACTCCAGGGACAAAAAAAAAAAAGGTAAACAAGAGTAACAAATAAAGGCTTGAGGGCTAAAAGAAATCAAATAGGTGCTACAAAATAGTCGGGTGGATGGGGAGACTTCTTTAAAGTGGAACAAGGAAGGCCTTTCTGAAAGGAAAATGGAAAAGCAGAGGGGCAGATACTCCTGACCTAAGGGGGAGGTCAAAGATCTGAGAAAACCTGGAAATGTATCTAGCAAACATTTGTGTTTTTCTGGGAACAATCTCAAGAGTCCTAGGATCCCTCCCCACAAATGTTAAGAACCAGTACATTTGGAAGCTGGAGTTGGCTGTCCAACCCAACAGAATGCCGTAGTTTCCTCAGTAAAGGATTGCAAAAGCATCATCATCAAAAATTAGTACTTCATTATGAAAAATATATGACATTTTTAGTATTTATGAGATAGTAACAAATATGTATTCATGTACATACTTACGTTAGAATGCACATATAACAATCTATCGCTATTATAAATGTATTTATAGGCTCCTTCCTCTCCCTACACCCCACATTTATTCCCCAGAACTGAAGTAAGAGGTAGGCATCTGTAGAACCAAATTAGCCTCCCATCATCTAAATGTGTCCCCGACAGAAAAATCACTATTAACTTTTGCTCTTCCTTTTGTCTGTGCAGAGGAGGGTTTGCTCCGGGCAAGCATACAGCCCTACCTACTTGGGCTGTCATTACTGAAAAAAGTCTCTCTTAGGAGCGACACTTTTTCAGGGAAGCCTTCGCAGGCCGGGTCCCGTTCCAGGCTCTTGTCTGAAGCCTCGACAGGGTGCGGCCCCTGTGCTGGGACGCTGGGGGGCCACGTGGGCCGGGCGCGGCGCTGGGGGTCAGGTCCCAGCCGGTAGGGCGGGGGGAGGCAGGCCTTGCGGGGCGGGGGCGTCGCGGCCGTGACCCCGCCCGAGCCGCCCGCGATGGCCGAGTGGGCTGCGCTGCCCTTCGCTAGGCGCGCTGGGCCGCGGGGCCAGGAGCCGACGCTTGGCGTCCTCCCGGCGCGGCACCGCCCGTCAGGCGCGCCCGGCGGCCTGCAAACTCCCGGACGGCTCCGCGCCTGGGTAGCCGCCGCCGCCCCTGCGGCCCCCGAATACTGGTGGGTGAGCTGGAACGCCGGGTCTCTCGACGGTCGTTGCCGGGCGACCCGGCCGCTGCGGAGGCCCGTGGAGCCAGAGCCGCAAGCGAGGCCGGCCTCCGCCACGGCGCCCGCCCTCGGGCCGCCGGCCGCCCGCTGCCCTCCCTGTTTCCCCACTGCAGGAGCAGGAACGCCGAGTCGGAGGCGGCGCCGGGCCAGCAGTTCGGCCCGTGCTCGGAGGCGCCGGAGTCGCAGGGCGCCCTCGGAGACGACGCCGGGAAGCACACGTGGGTCTGCGGCGCCGGAGGGTAAGGGCTGCCGCTCCGCAGCTCCGCCTGCCCTCGCACGCCCCCTCCCGGCCCCGCACGCGGACCTCGCGGACCCCGCGGGCCTGGCGGCTCCACAGGTTCCCCACCCCCACCTGGAGCCCCGCGCAGAGCCCCACACTCCCCGCGCTCCTCCCTCCCAGTGCCTGGCACCCCGCGGTGGGGCGGTGCGCGCTGGTCCAAAGCCACCTGGGCAGCGTTTCCTGCTCCGTTTGGTCCACCTTTCCCACCAGCTGTAAACGATGGACACTGATTACTGCAGTTCCTCCAGTTTGTACTTTTCTTCCAGCGAGCCGGACCTTAATGGTTACTTTGTTATCTTATTTTCTCTGATGCCTCTACCTGGTGGGTTTAGGTACCAGGAAGACTGTGGGGTCTTAGGGTCACTAAACATGCTTGCCTGGCCTGCAAAGTTCACCTGCTTTCAAACGGATCATCTGTTTGGAATAACTACAAGAGTTCATGCCTCCGTTTTACAAATTCCAGATAATTCACTGTATTTTTCCTAATGCTGTTTTCCTATGTTATCTCCTTTCTCACCTCTCACCTTAGGTTCCCAATCTTCTCTGTCAGATCTTAGGATTTGCTTTGGTCTCTGCCCTTTTTTTTTGCTCAGTTGTTCCAGGTTGATTCCATATTGTCACCGTCAGCCTGACCTCAAGGTCCTCTCTGCTTTCAAGATGTTCCCTTCACCTTCTTTAGATGGGGAACCAAAATCTCACTTTTAAGAAAATGTACCTTTCCCGTGAAATGTGCCTGTCCCACCGCCTGTATAGGGTTTTAAGAAAACAGAGGAGCAGCTACCAAATGGGGAGAAGAAATGGGGAGAACTGTGGCACCACCCTGCATGCGTCAAACATCTCTCTCGAGGTAGGCTGTTCACCTTCGCTTTTTGGGCAGCAGCCCCCTGAAGACCTGATTCCCACTAAATCTTATGCTGCCTACATCCTGTTTCTAACTATGATCAGATTTGGTTAAAGATGCCACCTTGATAGATCAGGCTGTGCTCACCTTTTGTATTTCCTCACACATTTTGTGGATATTGGTAGGGCAGGTAAGATTTAAAAAAAGTGTAACCCAGGACACCTTAAGCTCAGGTGGCTGAAAGTGCAGACCATATAAAGGCCAAGGACATGGGTTTGGGACCATCCCCACCCTTAAAAAAATACATATCCCATTCCCAGCTTGAACAAGTTTGCCATCTATTGACTCCATGTGTATTGACAACCTTCCTTACCAAGTTGATAAATTTGGTTGATTTTATTGTGTGATCCCCAACTGCACAGTTTTCATCAGCTTTCCTGTACCCTCTTAATACAGGAATAGTTCTCTCACATTATATGGTACATTAGAGTACCAGGATTACCTAGCTGGAAAGAATTTGAGAATCTAGCAGGGAGTTTTTAAAAAAATACAAATAAGTCGACTTTACCTCATCCTGTTAAATCAGAATCCAGTATTTATCCATCTATTTTTTCCATCTATTATTTTCCGTCTATTATTTATTCCTCCAGATGATTCTCATGTTAAGACTAGACCTAATACATATCACAAAGCAGATACTTGTGTATTTTTCAAAAGCTCTAGAGAAAGATAAGCTGCAGCCTACTTTTCAATATCAGTTGTCTTTCCTAGGAGACAACTTCGTTGTGGGTCAAGTCTGTCCTCACACTGCATTTAAGCTTATTCCTCCTCAGCATCGAGATGATACCTATTGCTGCCTAACATTTAGTTTGTACTTAGAGTTTAATTTGCAAAGAATTTTCTCATTTAAGGGAGAAAATTGAGTTAATTCATAAAAACCTCCCCTTTTAATATACCCATCACCTCTTCTTTTTCCCTTTTCCTGGACAAACTATTACAGTCTTCCCCTACACCCTCGCCCCCCCCCCTCCCCCAGTCCCATGGTCCTCAGCACCATGTCTGTTATATGCTCAGCAGACATCAGTACTTTTCCCTCTTCATCCTTTGGCTTTCTTTTAAATTTTCCACAAATGTTTCTCAACATCTGGAGTCCAGAATGAGTAGTGTTGACCAGTGGTGAGTTTTTATGTAGACTAGAGGATTTTCTTTTGTTGATGAGGAAAATTTTAATACTTTCAGATCTGGTACTCAGTACAGAAAATTTGGTGATGTGCCATTGTGGAACAGGGGCACACTGCATGGGAAGTTTTGTTATATTTAAAAACTGAATTTTGAAAACCTATGTGATTTTTTTTTTTTCAAAATGAGAATGAATCCATAAATTATTGTGAAAGCCTTTCCATTTCCTGACTAGTAGGTGTTACCATGCTGACAATAGTTGGATTACGGCCTGCTCCCCAGAAAGGCTGGTGTGTCTTATAGGAGGGAGAGGGAGTCAGGAAGCCCGTATACACCTTTTGTTATACTTTACCCGAAGGACTTGTAAAATTATGTACTTGAGCTTTAAAATTTTTCTTAACATTGAGTTTATCCTAACACAAATATTGTTTTAGAACTTATCTTACTGGAATTTGGATGCAGATGTACCTGTTTCTGAAAATAAAAACCTCCCACCTGGAAGGGATAGCACAGCAGGTGGTAAGAAACCCTAGATGTGAATATTTATGCTTATATTTATAAATACATGGAAATGTATATTCATATTTATGATATGACTGACCACTCATTAAATGTGGTTATTTTTAATATCTCAGTTTTATGTATCTATTAATTTTCATTTTTATATACATTCTTTCAGGCAAAATTAACAAGGTAAGGATTAATATTTGGTTTTAAATAATGCATGAAACAGTTTAAAATTATATATTAGTTCTTTAAGAAAAATGTCTTCCCTCACTGTTAAGCTTTAAGTATCATTTCTGTGGAGTTCTTCAAATAAGTCAAAGCCTTTTCTAGTGTACAGGGATGCGAATTGGTCATTAATTTGATTATATTAAGTGTTTTTCAATATAACAATGTTATAACTGGAAATTAACATTGTAGCAATTATAGTGTTTTCTAGTCACTGCCAAAAGGGGAGTGATCTCAGCCCCTAAGATACCCTATAGTTGAAATAGTTAATATTTTGTATTAATGTAGTGAGAAAATAAATCTTTAATTTCCCTTTTATGATAAAAAAAACCTTTAATTGTTATTAAATAGTTATGATAGTCATTTTTCATGAGTTAATGCTATATTGTTGGCGTTTGTGACAGATTATAGTAATTCCTGCTGAAGTCTGTAAAAACAAATGAGATATGTATGAATCAAAGAAAGTACTCTGGAATTTTCCTATATAGTCCCTGGATGGAACAAGGGCTATTTATTCTTAGAAGTAGAGTAGGGAGCAGAGACATTTTGTGCTTAAAACTCTGCTGCTACCTTATAGAACCACCTGGAAAACCCAGTAGAGCAGCTGATGCTAGAACTTAATTTGCTGGAGCATGTTCATAAAAGAACACAGGTGGGGTTTTTTTCATCAGACTTTTAAAGTATTAAAAAAAAAAGTCCATTCTGTTACTAAAATGCTGTCCCTGGTTTTTCTGTTTTTCAGAATAATAAACAAGGGACATTTCAGTTGTGGAGTTATCCTCTTAACAAGGGAAGCACCATGGAGGATAGGTGAGAAATACTTTTGTGAACCTCTAACTTTGTGAAATACATTTAAATACAATCAAGAAAACTACCCGTCTGAAATATAAGGACTGAAAACAACTAGGAGAAAAATGTGTTGTGGGCAAATAGTAGGAAATTATAGAAACACCCTAAACTGGGAACTGGCCGGCAGGGACCACAGTACCTGGGTAAGAGTTTACTGTACCACAGATGCAGATTTACAGTGATGACCACCTTAAACCTATATAATGTTATGATGCAATGTTCCTTCAATACAATTAAGTTTTTAAAGTTTACTGTGCCCTTACAATGAGGGTGTTGATGGTCAAGAGTTTGGACCTCTTGTTGAAGGGAGAAGTTCTGCAGTAGGAAAGGAATTATTCCAGGGACAATTTTCATTCAGTATATATATTAACTCCTTTAACCTTCCCGACAGTCTTATGAGGGAGGTACAGATGAGGCCATTGAGGCAGGATGGCAGGAAACTGAAAGTCACACAATTAATGCCTGGTAGAGCCAGGATGTAAAAATAGCTTGATTGTTTTTCAGACCTTACCTGGGTTTGAATGCTTACTTTTGTGGTTCTTAAAGTTTAGAACCATTAGAATGTTTCTTAAAAAATTATTTGAAAATTAACATTTTTTGAACACTGTTATGTGTCACTTCGACATATAGTATATTATTTAATGGAGAACCTGAGTTGTGTTCTCTTTTGTACCAGTTTTGACAGTAGTGTGGTCCGCTTGATAACAGCTATTTCCTTGCCCTCATCAGGATTATACTTCTGTAGGCTCAGGATGAAACTCACTTAAGCTAGAATTTGAGCAGTGACACCAAGAAGCACTCAGAGGATTGTAATAACTGCTGTCCTGTGGGAATGTTGGTGGCCATCAGGGTAAAGGCCAGCTTTATGAAAAAGAGCTCAGCTAAAAATCAGGATTTCAAAGGAAGAGTTCAGGTGGAAGTGAATCAACTTTTCTCATCTGAACAGAAATGCATACAAAAATGGAGGTAGTAGAGTGAGGATCACGGACATGAGATCCTACCACCTGCCTTCCAGAGGGGTGACCTTAACCAGTCTGTACCTCAGCCTCCCTGTCCATAAAAGGTAGAGAATGAAAGTGCCCATCTCATGGGGCTGTTGTGGGGACTAAACAGAACACTGTGTTTGATAGCTATTTGCTGTCAATCCTGGGAAGGCCTGAGAATGTTGCAGAGTTGGAAGCTTGATAGCAATGAAATATTTTATTTACTGAGATTTTTTTCCTCAATATACCATCAACAAGTCAAGAAAATAAAAGTAATGATAACTTTCATTTAGTGTTTTATATTTTGCAAAGTACACTCTTATCATTTTCTTGCTTCTCAGACCAAGGTAGGTCTTGTTCACATTGTTCATGGGAGGCAAAGGGGCCCAAATAATTTCCTGCCCCAGATTCCACGCTCTTTGTACTCTACTTCCTGGACTTGTGTCTGTTATCAAATGTAGAATTCAAGGGGTATTTTTTGTGATTTTTTTCAAAGGCAAGTCGGTATTACCTAATATTTAGTTAAATTAATACATTTTTATCATTTTCTATAGAAATGGAAGTTTTTCTAAATTCTTCAAGATTACTCTGCTTTCTTTAATATACACTTTTTTAAAAAAAAGTAAGGTAATGAGACTATATTTTGCCAATGAACGCATTGGCTCTGATGTATTTCTAGTGAGCTTTTTATAGAAATGAACTCTAAACTAGTGTTTTATGGTCTTTTTGCAGTTTTCATTTTCATATAATACCTAGAAATATTACTTCTAAAGATAAAAGAGCACCATCAGGTGAAAATTGCTGTGAGTTTATATATATATATATATATATATATATATATGTATATGTGTGTATATATATATGAGATAATTTTTGTTTGATACATATAATTTTGCTTCTTTTGTATTAGAATAATTTTTTAAACCACAATGGATAAAGTAGAAGCCTTTAGAAGAAAACTAATGGCATTCTTTAAGGTTTCCCTTTTATCTGAATCTGAGTCAGTAAACATTTCATTGTAATTTCAGTTTGAGCTGGACAGCCTCCTTTTTAGACATCATAATTACATGTATGATATGTCTGTAGGTAAGTGGATATAATTAGCCCCCTTTAACCCCGTGGCACTTCACAGCCACAGCCAGCCGTTTGAGGGTGTATGATCTAGCACCTGTGTGTGCGCAAAGGAATACTCGGTTAATATTTTAGTCTCTACTTTAAAAAAATGCATATAGCTGTAAGCAATTAGAGCACATCTGGAAATTAACATTTCTGTTACAGATAGATACACGCATGGCATTGAGAAGTAAACATTAACCAGTCTTTGATAAAGGTTACTTATTCATTATAATTTTAATAGCTCTTTCATTTTAGTCAACAAGCCATTAATTAAATAATTTTTTAAAGGGATTTCAAAAAATCTTCAGTGGATACTGGCTTTAATGTAACCAATAACCCTATACGACTCTTCACTCTGAACAACTCTCTAACAAGTGCCTCAGTTGATAAGCAAGTTGGTGCTGACCCAGAGTTGCAGATGCCACTAGATCTCTGCTCACCTTATGCTGATGGAGACTTTTTTAAGGACAGAACTGAGCCTCACCTAACTTTATATTCAACTACAGGAAACAGCAATAGTGAAACTTCATCTGTGCCAAATTGGAATTTGAAATATGGAAACAGCAGCATGGAAGAAAATATAACAGATGAAAGTGACTTATCAGAAAATGAAAAAGCAAACGATACTTTGCTCAGCTATTTTAAAAAGATGGACCTGAACTTAAAGCCAGAAACAATAGAACCCGTTGAAGACTCTTTCACAGGGGAATCGAGTGACGTATTCCCATACCCAGATTTTCTCCCTCCTCCTTTCAACACTCTGGACTTGCACAAATTAGCCCTCTCAAAATCTGAAAATTGGAAAGTGACCATGGAACCTCCAGAAAGCTCCACGGATCGTGTGATAACTCGTTTACTGGAACTGGAAAGATTACAACATATGACTGTACAAAAAGAGAAGCCAAGACTTCTGACTACTTTCTGTTGTCCCACAGTCAATGAGCGACCCCCGTCCTCCAAAGTTACCCCGAAAACCAGACAGTCAAAACTGACTGACACTTTGAGTCTTCAGACAACTTGTGCAGATAAAAGTCGAGAAAAAAGGAAACACAATGCTGGTTCTTCCAAGCTTGAGCAAACCACCTCAAAATGGAATTGGAACAATGCTGGAAAATACAAATGGAATTCTAGATCACCATGTTTAAAAAGTTCATCCACCACAAAACAATCGAGCGCAACTTACGATGACTTTAAGAATCCCAAAAGTTCCATTTTAATTCCATGCCAAGCCTCAACCAAGCCTACTATTACTGCCCAAACAACTCAGTCATTGGTTAAAATGGTCTCAATGAGATGTTTGCCACAAAGGTCTCCAATACCAGTTTCCCCCATACCTCTGTCTTTCCCTGAAAATCAGAGAGAAGAAATGAAGGCACCAAGGAACAAAAAGAAACTTCACAGAAAAAACATAGGATTGAACAGACCATTCTATATTCAAAAGTTAAGTTGTTTATCACCTTCAGTTTTAGCTAAGCACAAGTGCTCACCCATTGACTAAAAATAAGGTTTTTCTTTCAGATATCTCAATGGGAGCAAATCTCTTCCAAGAAGCCTGGCTAAAATACTATTTATTATCCTGAGATACAGGCACTAAACATAAACACACATACAAAACAATTATTGCATATGATATGGAGTCAAACTTGTGAACTTCGCTGCTGAGCTATCTAAAGGAAAATCCATGGGCGTCTATTCTGACATACTTGACAATCTTTTCCATGTTGTTTCAGAGAAATGTTTCACTTAGTAAACAATTCAATTCAAAAGATTGTTTTTTGTTGTGATTGTTTCCAGTATAAGTCCATCATCAATAAGTGGCATAATGGACTTATTCCTGCAGTATTCTTTTATTGTATTCTAGTATAGTCATGAGTTAGTTACCTCGCTCAGTGGCTCTTCGTTATTTTTTTCATTTTTCCCAAACTTTATCTATTGGTTTGACCTATTCCTTGTTTTTTTGCTTGGTCCTTAAGAGCTAAAAAACGTTGTTCTTTTGTTAAACTAATATAGAAGACCCTCTGGGTTTTATGAATCCTTGGATTCTCATTTCCAAGGCCCTCTGTCATATACATGAAAATGAGACCAGTTCTCCTTGGGATCTACCTGTAGGTTTAAGCATGATGCTCTTCCACTCAGATCTAATGGTTTCAAAATATCAAAGGACGCTTGGGAAAAGGTCACTGTCTATGGTACAGACAAAATCTTACATAAATGGAGTTTTTTCCCCCAAGGTTCTCTTTTGCTCAAAGTCTTAACCCTGGTTAGATGAAACTCAAGTAGCTAAAGCTGGTTATTAACTGGGGAGAAAGGAAACTATGATTGACACACTGCTGCATTGGACCTAAAAATTTGCCAAATAGCGTCCTGGGTTCTATTGCAGATCTCTGGCAACAGCATCTCTGGGAGTGGGGTTCAGGGACCTACATTATAAATAAACATCCCGTGAACTTTCAACAAAGGTAGTTCTGCCATCCTATGTTTAAAAATAATGTATTAAGGAAAAACTTGATGTAACATGCATAGATTGAGGTTTAGATACTTGGGACAGGTTTTAGTGAATGGTTGGTGAATTAAAAAAAATTTTTAAACAGTAAAAAAATCAACACTATTAAAACTTCAAACATTACCCAAAGGTTAAATTGAAGTCAGTGACCTCCTTACCCCTGAATGCTGCATACAGTTTTTGTGTATCACCTCAGCAAAAAAAAGATGGAATCTTCAAATTAGGGATGAGGTGAATTAAATAAAGCATTATTCAGGTGATTTAAAGAACAAGTTGCTGCTTCTCTACCTTTAGTAAAAGAAGAGCCTCAAGAAGTTTTCTTAGCAATAGGGGTCACAGCATATACTTAGTTTCTTGGTTAATTTCAGAGAATGTCTGGAACCTTATCAACACAGCAGTAGAAAATAAACTGACCAGGATTCCTTATAACAGAATTTTACCTCTATCCCATGCAATTAACTTCATTATCCAAAGTGGTGTGTAACACCCCTTAAAGAAAAATAGAATACAAAAATACTTCTCATTCAGTCCCAACTTGCTATGCTTTCCTGTTTTACCTATCAGTTATCTTGTTCTCTTTCCTACAATTTGAGCAATTTCTGAACTTTACTGACAAGCTCTTTGCACTCATTTTCATTTCTACCTTCTTTACCTGCTTGGATTTTAGCCCCTTGCCTTCAGGGCTGTAATGTAGTATTTAGTAGTAAATCTTTCGGAAAGAGGCATGTCTATTTTGTTCACCACTGTGTTGTCAACAGTGATTGCCTGGTAGGTAGCAACCTTCAAGGTACTGGATTGAAGAATGAATTTACCCATTGCTGACACTGCAGGACAGCCCAGGTAAAGGTACCGGGGCTGGGGCCAGACCCAATGCAGACTGCCATTTAAAAGTCCTAACACTTCAGATAGGTTCCTCATCCCTGTGCTTCTACTTTCCTAATTTGTATGGGTAGGACACCTCTTATCCCAATCATCTGAGAATTAACTACCTAGTATTTCATCAGAGATAACAGGGAAAACAGGAATGACACGGTAGGGCAGAAAAAATGGAAGAAGCTGCCTTAGCACTGGATGAACTGTCACTGGAGGAGTGAAAACTCATCAGATGACCCTCTTTTTGCAAGGCATATGCCAGGTACCAAGGACATGGTGTGGAATAAGGAAGTCACAAACCCATTTTTGGTTAAGACCAAAAGTGAAAGTAGATAGGCAAGCAAGAGCTGTAGGAACATTTCAGAGGCAGAGTAAGTCTGTTAAATTCCATAAAATAGGTTCCTGCATGAAAGGATGGCTTTAGTCCCTTTGCATATAGGGCAACAAATTGATTCTGGTCTTGATAGCTAAGGGGGCAGTTCTTACTGGAAACATAATCAGCTCCCTTTACTTATGATGCCATCAGACACCACCCACAAAAGGAACTGCTGAAACACCTGATTTCAATTAGTCCAAAATTGCCTTGAGTGTAATTCTGTAATTGTACTAGCAGCTTTCTGGGTTTCAATAAGGAGATGGGACAAATAATTTTAATATCATGGGTCGCTTACCAAAAATATAGATGCCGAGACTTAAATATTGTCCATAATGAGGCCAGCGTGTAGGAAGTAGATGTAGCCATCTCAAGTTCACCTTGTAAAATGATGGGGTCAAAGACTTGGCTCAAATAGGAAATACATGAATTCATGTATTAGGAGCTATTATTAGGTAATAAACTCAACAGGGAGCAGGGAGGCTTATAGTTAAAAACATTTCAAAATTTCAAAGATTGGCTACTTTTTTGGGAGGGTTACTTTTCAGACCTGTTGGAAGCCAACTTTTTTTTTTTGAAGGAAAGGTACAGGCAGGAATGAAGGCAAGTAGGGTGGTAGGCAGAGAAGTGGAATCACTTTATTCTTTCAACTGGTTGTTCATTCACACTGGTTGCTTCCCCTGGACTTGAACCCGGGGGTACATGGCCTAGGCTCCCCGTGTGATTGACCTAATCACTACTCCACCTGGGTGTGCCATCATGTATCATACAGCAGTAAAGATTCATATAATCCCTGCCCACGTTATTTATGCAGTGCTTTTAAAAGCCAGACATTTCCCTAAGAGAGGTCTATGGACTGAGAGTAAGAGCCCGCTATTTGTCAGGCTTCCCCACTTAAAGGAACCAGTGGAGATCAAAGAAGGGAGTTACTTCATCTGTTTCTATCGTAAGGAAAACCAGGTCGGAAGCACGCATACATCCTCTGGTGTGTGTTCTGCACTGTGGTGCTTTGGAAGGTGTGACAGCAGTAGGCTGCCTACACTGCACTGACTCTTTCTGAGCTGTGGGGTCCACCAAAGAGCAGGTTCTGCCAAGCAGTTTGGTGTACGTCCCTCCATGGATCTTCCTTTTCATGGAGACTCAAAAGGTAGAGCCTGTCTTCCAAGGACTTTTGACATAAAGCTACCTATTTAATATAACCCTGGAGTTCACAATCCTATTTGAACAAAGAAATAGTTTCCATCATATAAGGACATCAATGAACAGAATCTAAGAAACATCAGGTAAAAACAAAACAAAATAGTGTTTTTAACTTTAAAGGTAAAATAAATACCAAACTCAAAGGAAAAAATCAGCAGGCAATACTATAACTAGAGGCATATTTTTATTAAGTTTTCCCAAAAGGCAGACTGAAAACATTACTTCTAAGATACAAGTGAACAATTCTTCATTATACCATGAACAATTAAGATACATTTAAGTATTTTCAGAGATCAGCTTCCATATCTTGATCACTAAATGGAAAGACTCTTCAGAAGAACAGTCCCTCACCCTATATATAGAAGGAAAAGAAAAATTAAAGATGCCATGATGCTATCTACCAAAATAAATGGAAGACATTTAAAGTCAACTTAGTATATATTATTGACATAAAAAACACACATGAATTTATAGTGAACACTTCTATAAGGAAGACATTCCATCTAGGAGAATAAAAAATTCACGTTGAATATATGCTTGAATTAGAATACTATGAAGACAGACTGTGAATCCCAATTTTCAGTATCATTTTAACTAACGAAAGGAAATTACATATGTCAATCTAGCTTCTTTCCTATCTCCAACGTTTAACAGGCACTCCTTAACTTCCTGGTCTAAATTTTAATGTGATTCCTTTATTTCATTTAGAGATTTCACCTCTACCTAGCTAGTCGACAGTGCTGCTCCCCAGGTCAAGCACACTAGGATGAATGGCACATATCTGAGCATATAACGCGTCACTTCCTCTGCCATATACTATAGAAAACATTATATACATTTTTAATTATAAAATGTCCTGAGTGTTTTTGTTTGTTAGGGAAAAAAATGCAGTAGTTATGTCAAAAATAAAAACATTATTTTATAACGAAATTACTTGAAAGCAAGTAGTCGAATGGAATGAGACAGACAGGACTAGGGAGTAAAGAAGCAGTGCTACTATTAAATATTTAAGGGTAAAAACAAACACTGGAAGGGTTTTCAAATTTGACAAGACGCTCCTCAAAACCTCGCAATTTCAAATTTCTGATAACCTTGAATAAGTTCTACCTAGAAAACAGTATCTAAAATGTCAATGTCTTCTAGATCTCAACTATTCTCCAGTGACATCTTTGAGGGCTATGTCTTAAGGTTTAGGAACCCTCAAGTCACAGTCACTTGATAATATTTTTATCATAAAGTGAAATAAAACAAACACTTTATGAGAGACAATTGTTTGAAAATTATAGTTACTCTGTTCATGAATGCAGTTTTGTCAAGCAGGATTATTCACTGAATGAGCTCACTATGACAGAAATCTTAAAGAATCCCAAATTTATGGCCCAGCAAAAGTTACAAATTCTAATAAAATCAGGTGTATAGGTTTTTATACTCTTTCCAGGATAACTTTCAAATAGATAAATCTAGGCATGTCTATTTTGGGAAAGTCAAAAGATCTACAGTGTATTACCTCATTTCCCTTAAGGAGAAAAAGTGATAAGGATTCTGTACGTTCTGTCTACATGAAAACTAAGACTGGTGTACTTGTTACTGGAGGGTACATTGGAGAAGATGAGTATTAAAGAAGGTGAATAGAGCTCCTCAAATTCCAGTTTCTATTCTTTTTTACCTGCTAAGGAGATAAGATGCTTCAAGCTAAAGACATTTTTACGTAGTTATTTTGGTTCCTAACCCCTATGAACCAGTTTAGACAAACATGTGCTATATGGCATCTCACCATCCATAATCCTTCTACCACTCTGCTTGACCACCCTTTCACTATCAGGCAGAAAAGAGGCAGGAAGCATGATGAAACAAGCACTTTACAGATGAACACCACAAAAGCACTACAATTCTAAGTTTCAAACACTAATGAAACCCAAATCATAATGCTGAAAATTAAAACTAAAAAATTAGACAAAAATTAAATGGAGCCTTTTTGTTTGTTTGTTTAAATCTTTTATAGGACAGAAACCTTAGCTCATGTCTTCTGGTTGTCATCATCTTCCACTGAACTGCACCTAAAACACAAAGAACAAGTAACAAGCAACTTTGTTTTTTAAGAATATGTAATAGTCTTGAAGGCATAGATGAACTGTTTCTAGTGGAAGTTATCATAGTCAAAATATTTATATAAAATGAAGCCATGAAAATCACCAGAAACATCAAAATGTTAAAACTATTTAAAGTAAAAATAACTACAAGAGTCTTGAATATGCAGCTCATTATCACCAAAGTAAAGTAAATAATGGTGGGAAAATCGCTACCTGGTTCATTACGGTAGAAAAGCTGCACACGTGAGGCCTTATTTAAAAGGCTTCACTCTACCTGAAGATGAGAACCACCTTGGATTTTAGTTAATTCTAAACCATGAAGAGACGGGGTGCAGATTCAAAGCTGGCTTATAAATCTATCACCTTGCTGGCTGCAGTTCATTGCATGTCATTATATGGAGCAAAACCCACCAGAAGAATGCTGCTACTCTGATTTTCCATTCTTGAATGCACCAAAATGTGCATGCTTGTTGTAATTAGGTGCCTGGGTGAATAAAAAAATCCCATTTACAATTTCAAAATATTAAACCCCTAAAAGTCTGATTATTTTCCACATTCCTCAGGGAGATAAGCACTCACTTTACCACCCAAACAGAAAAGAATTACATATATATCGTTGAACAATCTCTTCTACCATGTTAAAATACAAATTGCTTTCTTTGTGTTGCAAAATTGAGTTGATATACAGGATTTGCTTTTAAACGTTTGCTAAATGTTTATCTACACATGCTGTCGGAAATAACCTTGTTAGGAAGGTGAAGCTGGTGTCTCAGCAAACCAGGCCCTGGAGAAGGCGGTGAGTGGCCTGTGCACCGTTTTCCTTTTTCTCTTTCCGCACCATCAAAAGGAAAAGTGAGAAAATAGCAGAAACATTAGTTAAACCCTGAATTATACTCCATAACCTACAGGAATTACCTCACTACACTGACAATATTTGTAGGACTTTTTTTGTGAACTAATTAGGATCCTAACTTTTAATGAAATAGACTTTGGCTAGGCTTACGTCTTTAACAAATAATTATTTTAGTTAAATACTTAAAAGAAGAAACAAAATATTGCTTTTAACTAAGTACAGTTTTACCTGACTTACCATCACTGAAGACAACAACTTTTAAAAATGGCTACCAATGCCTTGTTCACAAAATACTTTATTATCTAGTGATGCATACTGAGAACATACAGAAATCTGCATGGTCCACTTCACATGCAGTAGAACAATCTTCACTTTACAATAAGTGAGAGTCAAACTGTTTTATGCAATAGACAACACTTTAAAGTCACATTCTTAAAGAAAAGCTTCATTTACAAAAGAAATAAAAGGTAAAGAAGCAATTACCGCTTTTAAAAAGCAGCTGCTTTGTTCAAGAGTGGAAGGTTTATGCCTGTATTGAAAGACAACATGATCACAAATAATGAAAACAATGAACAAATGAAAAACACTTTTACCATAAAGCAGTACATTTTCAAAATGACATACAAATAGTTAGAAATTTCATTATGTTGTCTGTCTAATTTTTAAATATGAGGACTTTCAGAATTAGGCCTCAACATGTATAATTAGTAAATGAAAAGTACTCATTGTTTCTATGTTACTAGGAACTGTATTTAACAAAATGTATATAAAGTCTATAGCAAGTTGATTTTTGTTAAAAAAAAAATGAAAGTTTGTTAAGAAACAGTACACTGAAGGCGCTCTATCCATCAAGCGCATACTCTTCAAATTTTAAATGTGATGAACAGAACAGAAATTGTAACCATAGTCGCAATGCCAAAAAATAAAACAAGATCAGTTATCACACATGCAGGGAATTCTGCCACAAAGCTAATATCCCTCATTTGTCAATTGTTCCAATAAAATAACATCTTAAAACACCGGCGATGTTGATGGTTTAGCTTACCTTCAGTGTACTGAATGTTGTACACAACCTGCTTTAAAAGAGGAGACCATCCCTGCAGGCAGGCTCAAGAAGGAACAGACCCCTTTCGGCACTGACTACACCAAGGGCATGCTGCTGTGGCCTGCACACACACACCTAGGAAAACGTGAATATAAACAGCATTTATGCTGGCCATTTATCTGAAGACCAAAATGAAGCCAAGTCTGCTAAAAATAAATCAACCACCCAGTATTACTACTCATTTTGTGACAGATGCTTTTGTCTTTATGTGAACTGCAACCATATACATTAGCACTGTAATTCTGTGCAGTCTTGGCAATTAAAACAGTTCTACAATGAAATTTCACATAAGACACAAAACAGATTAACTAACATTTCTAAAAGAAATATCACCCTTGGTGTTAATTCAAATATATCATGCTTCCTCAAATTTGCTGGAGAAATATTTATAAGTTTATATACATTAATAAACTGCTGTGAAATTTCTTCAGTCTTTGTATTTAATTACTCAAACCCTTGGAAGCTTCTTCATCTCGCTTAAATTTTTTCCTGAATGAAAGCATGCTGTAGGGCCTGGTTGATGCTAATTCGTTTAGCTGGGTCCAACATTAGGATCTGGTCCAACAAGTCCTTTAACTGGTGTACTTTTTTACGTTGGTCTTCAGGAAGTCGCTGGCACCCAATCAAGTCAGCCAACAGGTCCTTAGTTGGATTAATGGTGCTCATGACAGTAACTTTCTCCTAAAAGTAATTTTTAAAATGCATATCGCTAAATAAGTTACTAAACATAATTAAATTAGACTGTGTTTTCTCTATCAAATATAATTCTCTTGAAGAAGCAAAAAAAACTGAATAAAGGTCAACCCCAAGTTAGCTAGGATAGTATTGAAAAACATTCTGTAATTTAATTCTGTAAAAAGAAAAAAATGAAAACAAAGGAATTCTGAGAACTCAAAAACATAGTTAAGCAATTAAAAATAATTAACAGGATGTGTCCTGGTGGCTTCGGCACTAAGTCTGACTGAATGTCTAGGCCACAAAAAGCCCAAGAACTTGGGTTTATGATCCAGAACTAAGGAAAAAATCAATGACAAATAACTAAATACTTCCTCCTCCTCTCTCTCCCTGTCTGCCTGCTTACTGTCTTCATTCTTTCTTGTACTTTCACTTCTAAAACAAAAGCCACTAGCTGTTTGAACTGTACTTGCCCTACTCTCAAGTACAGACACATGTAACAAAGTTGATACATATGGAGTTTTAGTGAGCCCCTCTGACAAAGTTAGGGACAGGCCAGGTATGTGAGCTTAAGTTTGAAGTTGAATGAAATTTTTAGGGGATGAGGAAGGGTGGAAGCAAATAACCTTGGGTTGGTCTGTGAGCAAAGGCACAGGTCTAAAAAAGGAAGCATTTTTTCTAACTTCTGAGAGTAGAATGGTAAGGTTTACAGTGAGTAGGAGGAAACTGCGGAAGGAGGTGAAATTCATGTCCTAGAAAACTTACTTATCTTTTAGGCAAAAAGGGAGTCAATGAAGAGTGTTAAGCAGGGAACACTGTGATCAGATTTATTCTTAAAAAGACCACCCTGGGGCCCACTCTGAAGGAATAGTGGTTGAGGTCACGGTTTCCAGCAGGACCCAGTCCACAGGCATACCAAGGACTTGTGTTCACAACCTGAGGCCAGGGGAACAACCAAGATAAACAACTAAATAAAAATAAAGATGCTCCTCCTCTCTCTCTTCCCACCTGCCTGCCTCCAGTCCTGCCTGTACCTTTCCTTTATTGGGACAAAAAAAAAAAGGCCACCATGGAGGAAGCTGGATGGAGGGCCAGACAGAGAAAATGATCCAAAGGAGAAAAGATGGTCTAAGTATGACCTATAATAAAAATAAGCTCAGATAAACATTTAAAAATCTTACTTTTTTATAATCTGATGTATTTTACTAAGGAACTGGTTAATAGTAAAACTGAATTTTTTTGTTTTGAAATATTCACATAGAAATAGAAGCCAATACTAAATTCATTAAATACAGCATGCTCAAAAGAGACTTACCCTCTCTGTTACTTTATCAACTTCTATGTACATGAAGTTGAGATTTTGATCAAAATGTTGGTCTTTGAACACACCTTTCCGAATCATCTAACAGAAGAAAAACAAAACAAAACTTGGATTTTAAACTGTTATGAAGTCTGACCTACTATCAATTTAATGCATAACAAGTTACATAAATACTAGTCTTCCTGGATTTTTTTCATTTGGACATGCTCTAGTTTTTTGCTCTCAAGAGTTTATTAACATCTTTGGGACAGTGAATACACACTTAACCTAAAACTACTTAATAACTGCAATTATATTTTCCTAAGCAGTGACTTAAAATCAATTAAATCAAATTATGTTTTCACTATTCAAAATTAGAGATTGAAGACTTAATATCATTTTTTCTTAGGAACTTTATCACACAATTGGGGTCTTTTCTCTTGTCACTTAATGACATTTTATAAATTATGTTCTAACTGCCCTAATACAATATGTGTCAGATCTCATTAAAACAAGTAAATATTTGTTCGAATACTTGAACTGTGATAGATTCTTCAAAATAGTAACTTTAAGAAAAACAATGTAAGGAAAGCAGGTCCTTGAATAACACTGTTTCATTCAACATTGGCAAATGATTTCTCCCCCCTCATCATTTTAACAAAATGTTATTGAATTTGAGTTAACTGTACCAATAAAGCTAATTTCTGCGTAACTTATTCCAAACAAGTCCACCATAATAGAAATTGGACAGTACCTAAAAACCATGCTGGTTTCTGACCTCGTAAGGCGAAAAACCTGTAAACCTCTCAGGAATTAAGCAAATAAGCTTAAACTGCAAAAGGTATAGGATATGGCCCTTAGACGTTTTTTCATAAATGCCTGATTCTGGCTTCATGTTATATCAGAAAGAAACTGATATTACATCTGAAACATTAAGAGTTTTCTGTTAAATAGATGCCACCTCAAATAAATTTTCTTGCTACCTGCCTCTCCCAAATAACTTTAAATCTTTAACAAGATGTCATCAAGTTCCTCTTCCAATATTTACCTGGTCACTCTGACAACTAAGCCCTTCTTCATCTCTAATTAACCCACTTTACATCTTTTTTCATTCCCGTTCTCAAGCATTTTGGGGGCTGCTATCAATAAGGATGTGCTACCAAGAACACTGCTGCTTTTTCTTTACTAAAGAACAATAAATGGATCAAGGAGAGAACAGAGATATATATAAGATATATATAAGACTCAGAGATATACAACAGACTCATATATAAGACACTTAACAAATGTACGTTCATCAAATCTTCCTGGATTCTAATTCTACCCTCAACAATAGGGCCCTACCCTCCTGCTTAATCTCGGAGGGTTCAGAAAAGCACACAGACTCTGGAGAGGCAGAGGAAAAAGGAACTCTTTTATTTTCTTTTGATAGTTGTTGGCTGATTAGAACCACTCATTTAAACACTAGAAAGGAGAAAGCTAAGGAATCACAGTAGCCATGGATTTCCCTTTCTCTAATTGTTTTATAGGCACTAGGGATGAACAAGTGTTAGCAATCCATCAGCTTACAGAAAATCATCACCAAGACCTTAAGAAAAAAAGCTCAAACCACTGTCCTACCTTATTTGGCATCTTTCCTTTGAGATCCATGGCGAGCTTCAACATGTGGTTATTGGTTTTGCCAGGAAATAAAATTTTTCCAGTATAGAGTTCATATAAAGTACAACCCACAGACCACATATCTATACCGTAGTCATAGCTTTTACCTATAACTGAAAACAAAATGGAAGTTTTAATACATGACGATAAAAACAGTCACCCACTATTTCTATTAATGGGGGATCAATTGAGTTTGGACATACAGTCAACAATCTTAAGGTCTCACTTTTGTATTTGTTTCATAGTTTCCCACTAATTCTTAACAGAAATGCTTAAACTTAAAAACCTTAAAAAAATCTGGGTGCAGGGAGGTCTCCACGAGGGCAGAAGAAAACGTGTATTTTTTCTCTTCCGCACACCCCACCTCTGGAGGAGGTGCTCATCAGTCTCAGCCAAGGCAACAGGAAGAGAAGACAACGGCCCAGACAACCCATACATGGGATAAGCAGACCTGGAGTAATCAAGAGCAGTCTTCTAAAGCCGAGGATTTTCCACAACTGTTTGCTACTCTTGCCAGACATGACCGAGACTCCTGAACAACTAGCGTCATCCCACCTGAGAAGGGTGAACTTGCTATGGTTCCCTTCCTCGTGAATGACCTCGAGCAGCTGCTGAATGCGACGGAAAATAGGACTTAGACATTAAATAGACAGTTTCCACCACATCTGATGGCCCAGGTCAAAGAACATTTGAAGAAACTTACTGATTTCAGGAGCACGATAAAATCGACTGACAAGATAGGGCGTTATGTCATTATCTGCAACATGTGAAGCTGACCCAAAATCGCAGAGCTTTAAAATGGTTTTTGATTCATTCACCTGCAAAATATTTTATCAAGGAAGTTTAATTCATGCCAAGAACAATTAAGACAAATAATCAGATAAAAAATTGCTTTGAGAAGTTATTTCCAATATTGAACAGTCACTCATTTAAAAATTCCTTTTCTATTTGTTTTATAACTCAATTTCCTAATTATGAAAAATTAAAAGCTTTTAAACATTTGATTATTAGTAAAAAGAACTTTTTCAATGAGGGAATATGGGACAGTATCAAATAAACAGAATTTTAACCTGTGCTATATCAAAAAGGATGGGAGAAAAATCTCATCGAAGCAAAGTGTCTTCTAAAAATTCCCAGAAAACTTGCATAAAGTTACTATTTAAAGAAACATGGAGACATTCGTTAACAAAGGATCAGACTGAAGACTAACTTTCAATCTACTTAAGCTAACTTTCAGTTGCCAGAAAATTATAAAGGCAATGAAAGCAGGAATATGATTCAGATTAAATTTGAATAAAAAAATTTTTCATCTGAAACTGCTAGATCATCCCAAATTAAGCAATCACTTCAATTCTAAGAAACATCAAATCCCTTAAATGTAAAGACAGTATTAGTGAAGAAAATGCTACATATATTTGGCAAAACTGGCAAACATGAACTCTGTATTAGTCATTTGTTTCTTTGTTCCTTTGTAAATACTTCAACATACACAGTAACAGTGACATCTGCTGAGAAAGGCTGGAGGTGCTCCCAAGACTGCTGCCACACATGAGTCAGAAGCATGTTCAGGATTAACAAGTGAAGGTAATTCATATTCCAGAGTCCCTTCCCCCCTTCAAAAGAGACACACACAAATTCCGAGTTGGGACTTGAACTTGGCCTACTGTTCCCACCCCCAAAGAAACATAACACTTAAAATAAACAACCCAATACACTCTCTACTGGGATATAATAAAGCTTGTCAATGTTACAGATTGGTCCATCGCAGATGGTATCTGCAGAATTATCTCGATTATAGCAATGATTATTTTTAACTGCCGCACCAATTATCATTCTCCTCATGGGGGAACAGGAAAATGGGTATCTTCAAACGCAAAAGTACTTTAAAGTTTTATAAAATATAAAGCGCATTCTGTTACTTAAGAATGCCATTTCTATACCCAGAGAAAACCCCGGGACCATTTAAAAGCACAATCTACCAGTGGAACTCTTGGGCTGATGAAGAGGCCTTAAGAGATAGTAGCATATCCACACTCAAATATGCTTTGGTTTGGCGACACAAGTTTTACCTCCCCAGGAAGAAAGTGGCACTTCTACTGTATCGAGGGCTAAAACCATGGTCTAAAGCTTTGAATTTCCATTACCCAACAGCTCCATGTGGTCCGTGAGGTCAATATTTTCCCACCTCAGTTTCTCAATCCCTGTGAGATCCTATAATAGTTTAGCATTAACTCAAAGAAAAATGAAGTTTTACAAACAAGAGCTTCTAAGACTCTGGCAAATATCTTATTCTTGAACCTCTATGTAGTAAATATATGTTCACTGTGCAATCAATCATCTTTAAGTTGTACAAGTTTCTTTTGCATTCTTTGATATGCTGCCAGTTGTGGCCACCACAGAACAGGGTGAGGAATGGGGTCAGGGAGGGAAGATGTGTATGTGTTAATCACTCCACTATGATGATAAAGATTTTCAAATTTCAAAGATATTAACACTGAAATCTGCCTATTACCAGACCTGAAGTCGTTAGTTAGGAGGGGTCAATACCAGTAAATGATGCCTTTCAGTACAATACCAAATTACAATAGGCCTCGAGTGTGTGCTCCCCCCATCTCAGCACAGCTCCTAAATTAATAAATAAAAGGACCACTTCCAATACCTTTAAACTTAAGGCCATACATTTGCTTACAAGAGGGACGTTCCCTTAAATGTCCTGAACCCCAACAGATTATAAAACTAGAGAACTAAGTATAAATACTTCTTCCTAATTTCAAAACAGTAACACGTGCAGCTATTTTCAACATACCAGAGGAAGCCCAGTATTACTAAAGTGCTCTTGGGATTTGTGTGTACTCTTCCCCTCTTTCTTTATACTTTTTAATAAAATTTCATGACCCAGTTCCTCAAAAAGTAAAAACTATTAACATCATTTGTAATGAGTAATTAAGGTAATGAATCATTCTTGAGGTGTCATTTCTAAAACAATACAGTTGTAATCACATTACTGGTAAAAAGATATATGGATATAAAAGGAAGGATACTGACTTACCAGAATATTGTCTGGCTTGATATCTGCATGTAGGATATTGCATCTTTTAAGGAGTTTCAATGCCAAGAACAATTGCTGACTATAGGATCTTACAGCTTTGATATGAAGACCAACATCCTTACCGTATTTTTTTAACACCTCTCTTAAGTTCATACTTCCAGGAGAGAGAGAAAAAAAAAACACACACACACCAAAATTAGGGTTTAAAATGGAAAATGGAAATAAAAAGGAGAAAAAGGTCTCAAGCATAAAGCAAAATCATGTCTAGAATTAAAGTGAAAAAACTACTCAAGTACTGCCCCACATTTCAAATATTTGAGACATTATTCTATACTCAAGTGATGGCATATGAAACTGAGTGTACATAACATAATTTCTCAATAAAACTATTTTCAAAAGGAACAGAAGGGAAGAAATGCATAGCAAAATTCCCACTGGTTTTAGAATGAGTTTACATTGAAAGCGCAGCAATGAAGCCATTCTTTTGAAGATAAAAATTGTATTCCTATTTCACTACTACTATTTCTTTTCATTTTGGCTTAATTATTCTTTCAAGTATCTAATTTTTAAATAATCTATGTTGAGCTAGATGGTGCATGACATGACTGGTACACAGAATGCCGTTAATTAATGTACGTTAAAACTCCTGAGAAGCTAGTCGTAAACCAAAAGTTAAGAACAAAACAAGAGCTAACAGGAAAACACAAATATCCTAAAAATTTGTACTGGCATTAATCTAAAATGAGGTTCGTAAGCATGAAGAAGCTAATTTTTCAGTTTAACGTACAGATTTTGACATTGTACCTGAGAGGCTCAAATACGAGACAAAGATGCTGTTTGTGATAAAAGTGTCTGAAGAGTCGCAAACAATGAAATTTGTCATCAGGATCTGCATCATTAAGTTTTTTCAAGAACTCTAGTTCCTTTAAGCCGGTTTTTTGCCTAAAAAGGGGGGGAAGGGGGAGACTGGTCAAATTGAATACACCCAAGACTTAGGAAAACTAAATAATAGATATTTGCTAGACCTAATCTAATGTAGTATTGGTGATAGGCTTAGTTTTTCTTTTTTTTAAAGGAAAGGTACAGGCAGGAATGAAGGAGAACAGACAGGCAGGCAGGAACGATGGGGAGGAAGCTCTTTGGGATGTATGTGGTACTGCTCCCAGGAGTATCAGACTTTAGGCCACCAAGGCACACCCTGCATTTTTCTTGAGCACTACTAATTCTACTGAGAAAAGTTAAGTCTCTATATATGCTATATACTTAGCAAATATTCTTCTCATAGTGTCCAAAGGAATCAACGAGACAGAAATACTGAGGAACAATATTTGAAGAGGTATCAATCTTGCACATTTATCTCAAAGCATCTTTACGTAAATATTACTTTTAACAAAAATGCAACCACACTTTGCACAAGACTTGGTTCTTCCTTTAAGTGACTAATAATGGATCTTACCAATGAATAATATTTGGTTATTGTCTAAAATTCTAATTTGTCAGTAAGTTAGATTTTAAAGTTAGTGTCTAAACTATAGAAATGGGGAATTAATAGCAAAACAAAGCAAAATTTTTGTAAGCTTAGGGGCAGCCTAAGACTTCACACTTTAGTATAAGTCTACAACACTTATTTCTAGGTTTAAAACCAACGGCAGTTGACTTGAACAACACTTCAGTGTATGGCATTAATTATGCACTAAATCATATGGAAATTGCCTCTTATCTTTTTAAGAGGTAGGAAAGCAGGCAGGAATGAAGGCTGGTAGGCAACAGGTAAGAAGAGGAGGAAGAAGCTAAACTCATTCATTCATTTTAGTTGTGTGTCCTGTTTCCCCCACTCATTCTGGGCTTCCAACTCAGGTCCTTCGGCGTTATGTGAACTGCACCCCAGGCACTGGCTTACGCCTGAGTCATGAGTGCATAGCAAATTCTAGCCTATTAAAGGAAAAGGGCAACATATAAGAGACAAAATATTCCCAGAACAATCTGGTAAGTCAGTTTTCACTTTCTGCAGGCCACCATATACTCAGTGACAGCTAATTATATGATCTTTTTATTTCTCAACTCTAGTCTTGAGTTTAAGATAGTCTGCAAAATATGCCCATAAAACAAGCAGTAAAAAGGAGTCTAAGTTTGTATTAGTGCATATAGTATGGACTGAAATGAATGAAATAAAATTTGCCTACAGGTTTAGTATTTCATATAACACATCACAATAAATTAAAAATCCAGTCAAAGAAGAACTACTTCTGTCATTTTATAATCACAATACTTGTCTTACAAAGTTTGTGTTAAGCTTCTTAAAAATGGCATTTAAAGGTGTGCCCTCGTGGGGCAGGCGCTAAGCTGGGATTTAGACCATGTAAAGTCAAAGGACCTGGCTTTGAGACCTTGGGTTGTAGGCAACAACCAAAAATAAATAAGTAAAGCTGCTTCCTTTACTTCTTTTTTCCTTCCTTAAAAATAGTACTTCCGGCAAACCCTGGTAGAGTAATGACTGGGCAGAGTCCATATTCATACCAAGATACCAGGTTTGAGGTGGGAACAAAAGGAACTAAATTAAAATAAAGTGCTTCTTCCTTCCTCTCTCTGCTTGTCCTCATTCCTGCCTCCACCTTTCCTTTAACAACAACAACAAAAGCTACTTCATCTCCTTTCCTCCAAAAAAACCCCCAAACTCACTAAAAAGCATGTGAGAGGTTCATTTGTGAATACCAGTGTTGTTGCGGTTTGGTCATGTTTCCTCAACTCACATGAGTTCATTGTTTCTGATGATTTTCACAGCCACCTCCTGGTTGGCTCTAGCGTTATCTCTGGCTCGCACGACATTGCTGAAGACCCCCTGACCAGTGTAGCCATACACATTGTAACGCTTATCCAGGACCTCACCTATGTTCACACCTAAAAAAGTAAATTAAAAAATTAGAATTTTGAAACTTTAAATAAGTAGAATTAGGTTACTAAATAAAACTGAGATATACATACTACATCAAAAAATAGTGTAGTTACTTAAAAACTGTTAAATCTCTAGTCTATGTTTGCTTTCCTAGGAACCTAAGATCCCAAGTCATGCTCCACTGGTCACTCTTCCATAAAGTGGTTGTCTACTTGCACACATAAGAAAAGTCCTGCTCTTCTATTAAGTGCTGATGAACTTTAACATTGAGTAGGGAAGAAACATTCCTCACTGAAGCTTTCCAACTGCAGTCCTGCATGACTGACACTCCAAGTTCCGAGTATGATGGTTTTCCTTGGTTTCAGATCAAGGTGAGAAAGTGACCTAGCCCCTTGCTTCTTCTGGAGGGTTATTTCATGGCTGAAAAGAACTCTCAATAGATTTTAAGCTGCACACCAATCCTTCTTCTTGATTTAGTTAGTGAGGTTTCGGGGCTGCTTTATGGGAAGACAACATGGGCTCATGAAACTGCTACATTTACCATACTTTTGAAAGTGCCGTGACTTGACTTTCAGAGTTCCCCAAAGTGACTGCATTAAGCAACATACTTTTATTGAATGTTTTAATGAATTCTAAAAGTCAGAATTGTGAACTTACGATAATAGCCTTCTGCATCAGTCCAGTTGTCCCTGAGATTGGGATTCTCTTTGAAATCTTTTCCAATGCCAGCAGCCCGAAGACGAGCACTCTAAAATTAAGGAGGAAACATAAGCCATTTACTCAATAATAAGGCAGACATTTAAAGCACGGCCTTTTAAAAAAAGGGAGAAAACTGACTAGAGTAAATATTTTGTCAAATTAAATGCTTACTCTCATTTGCGTAAATGCAATATTGCATAGATGAAATACTTTTACCCAAGTGTCTAGTATCACAATAATGGTAGAGAAAAAAAACGAAGAAACCATCTTCAAAACTTTTTTTTTTTTAAAGGAAAGGTGCAGGTTGGAACGATGGGAAGCAAAGGCAGGCAGGAAGAGAGATGAAAAAGAAGCACTTATGTTATATAGTTGTTCATCTTAGCTGTTCCCCTGGCCCTGGGGAAGCAAACCTGGGATCACAGGATATACATGCACTGTGACTACTCTACCAGGGCATGCCATCTTTAAAACTTTTAGGAATATGAGTAGGGCATAATAAATGTGATAAAAACTCAAAACCAGATCCCATTTTCCATAACTATTTACAGAAAGTGGAAGGCAAAATTTACATATGAGCTCTCAGTGAACAATCATTGTTCCACTCTATTTTCCTATTTCGTTTGCTCCCCTGTCCATGTAACACCTGCTGCTCTCTTCCTATATAATATCAATGTCACTAGCCACCCACATCAGTTGAATTTGTGTGAGAAATTAAGAATACCTGATGATTTTTAATGCACATCACTTTCCACGATCCCCGAAGTATCTCCTTCAGTATCACCCAGGAAAATAATGGGTGCTGATACTTTAACTGGCTTAAAAAATCATTTAATCCTCTCCTAACACATCTTTTTTTAGGTGCTCTTATTACAAAGTATGTACATGTGACACATTACTTTCACCAATTCCTAATGCTTTCAGGGTCCTGATTAACTACTTACCCTATTCCATTCTTAATTTTCCTGTTGTATGTTTATTTCCCCCCCATTCTGTTTGCCAAAGTTTCCTACTTTTCATGCTCTCTTAAATTTGTAATGACAATGGCCTCCTATTTTAATATACCAGACTTTCTTTCAAGAAAAGGCACTGAAAAATCTTTAAGGAAAAAATGGGTGAAGGATAAAAATCTCTTAACCCACCTCTTATAACATCTACAACTCTTGAATGATTTGTATTAGGTTCTCATCTATAATATAAAGATCCAAAGTGGACTCTGTTCTAATAATGGTCCAGAAATTGATGACAAGTTTGTAAATGTAAGAAAAGTTGTTTCAAAAAAGAACCAAAAAACAATTATGTTTAAGAGTCATTAGTTGTTTAACTCTTAGTCTGATTTAAAATTGACCTGATCTCAAGAAATTAGGAAAATGTAGAGAAAATTTGCAAATTGTGTACAGTTTCCAGATACCCTGTTGCAGAGTATCCAAATGGTAACATTACAAATGCTTTATCCTTATTATGGCTCTGTATGCTTATACAAGTACATAATTGTTTTAAATTCTTTTTTAATAGTTGTGTTTCTGTGACTTAAAAGTACTTACATCGAAATATGCAGCAAACATATCATCAGATTCTGTAAACATATCAGGTGCCAATAGCTTCTTCTGAGATGAACCTTAATGAAAATTAGCATTAATATTTGCAAAATGAAGGGACACAAATTAAAACACAAATAATCAATGGAAAAATCACAAATAGCAATTCAAACCTTTTTACATTCTTGCACATCAGTTTTTCATTAATATTAAATTTAAAATCACTTTGCAACATTCAAGATATATCTACTTTTTACTAAAGGAGGTATAGTTTGGACTAAAGTTGAAAGACTCAATATCAAAACCTGCAGGAACATTAAATTAACATACTGATAGTGAAACGCTTCTGTATTAAAACAAAACTCTTATAAAATATCGTACGTCTAAATTGCAACTTTAATTTCAACAGATTAATATCCCACTAAATAGAATCTATACTATTTTTCCGCTAAGAAGCCCAATAACTACATAGAAAATTGGGCCAAAACCAAAAAGCAGTCCTAGGAAAAAAAGCAATGACATTAATCATATGAAGATATCCCCAATCTTATTTACAGTAATGAGGTGTCATTTCTCTCCTATGATATGGGCTAAAAATATAAAAATATGACAACTTTCTGCTAACAAGGTCCTGGATAAGTAAGTACTATTTGTAGGATGGCAAAACAGTATAATCTTTATAGAGGGGAATTCAGCAATAAATAGCAAAATCATGTATTAATTCACTCTTGTAACCCAGTAATTTCATGTCTAGAAAAACATTCCAAAGACACAGTGGCAAGCATACAGAAATGACTTAATGCACAATGCTATTACAATGAGTACGCCAATAAATGGTCAATAAGGGGACATAACCCAAGTATCCACCATTAGAAGACTGAATAAACTATAGTGTAGTGGAATAGAATGTGACTGTAAAAAAAGGAATGAAGCTCTTTTCATCCAGATCATGTATATATACTTTTCTGTGAGCCTAGTGTGCATGCCTATGTGCAGGAAGCATATAAATACATACACATGTAAAAGACGTTATTTTAAAAAAAATCATAAAAATAGAAAAATAGAAATAAACCAAAATATATCAAATTGGTGGTAAAACCAAATAGAGAATTATCAAATTACTTAAAAACACAGATTTGTTTGCATACGCTGGTGGAGCAGCAGGTAGTTCAATTGCTCCTGAAGGAGCAAGTCACATACCACCCTCCTGGTTCAAGTCCCAGGTCCAGGAAGAAGCAACCAGTGTGAATGACTAAATAAAAGTAAAATAAAAATGCTTCTTCTCTCTTCCTGTCTGCCTGCACCTTTACTTTAAATACAAAAAAAAAAAACACAAAGATTTGTGACTGTATACCTTTGGATGTATCCTAAGGACAAAGAGAAACTGCATTCAGAAATGGCATTGACAATCCTGTTAATTATGTATAAGAAAGTTTCAAAGTAATATTCCATGAGTAATTGTGCTATTAGGAACAAACCTGTTCACTATAAAAGAGATAATATAAAATCAAATAAATTAAAACCCTATCATCTCAAATTTCAACTGGCAGTATCAGTATGAATTCTTCCATTACAAAAATGTGTTTCCTAGCTTTGTCCACGGAAAAGGCACAGAAGTAATGGGCAACCCTAAGTGCCCTCACATCTCTAAATGGTGTTTCCTATTAAATGAACGAGGGCTCCTGGGAGAAATAGCTGATTTCTGTTTGGGACAAGTTACATACAAGGTGAGCTTGTGTAAGAACAGGAGTCGGTTAACTATTGACTGGGTCAAATGTGGTCCCTTTTTTGCTGGTGCATGGCTCCTTTTTACACTTTTAAAGATTTGAGAGAAAATAAGACTTCTGTAACAAGTGAAAACTAATGAAGATTTAATTTCAGATTCCACACGATTGTTCAGAATACAGCCATGCCTACGCGTCCTCACTGCGTGCGGCTCTGCTGTACCACAACAGCAAAGGCCAACAGCTGGAACACAGAACAAGTCTTAACTAAGAAAGCTACCTGACCTTGTACAGAAAGTTAGTTGGACTTCTGTTTAAACAATAAGATTATATTAAATACTAAAGGTTTTGGGTAAAAAGACATTAGATGTCAACTTAAAATCAGCTCTCTCCCCACCTCTGTTCAATAGAGAACTTGAGTCTCAAGAAGAAAAAAAAGAGAGCACTGGAGTGAGACACCACATACTAAATAATAAAAACACAACAGAAACAACTAAAATATTCTATGGTAAAAATTGGTCAATAAAGGAAATAATCAAGCGTTTAACCCGTTTTTCCTATATAAACTATATTTCAGGGTAAGCAAACAATGGAGAACTCTTTTAAAGAATTAGAACTAATAAAGGGAGATGACAAATTTAAAATCACTTGGAAGCCCCCACAAAATAATAGTTCTAAGTAATGATGACCAATGATTGCTAACGCAGTCAGGTAGCCATCCTACTGGACAGATGTGGATATCTAAACACACAACCTCGGTGTCAAAAACAGGACAGCCAGGTACCACATGCTAACCTGATGTGATGGAAGGACACAGACCCACTTATGACATATTGTCTTGTCAATAAAACTAAGCCTAAATCTATTCGTATCTTTGCACTAATACTGAGGATAGACAAAGTTAAATGACTAGATATAATTCAAAGGCTTTAAAAGACACATAGCCCTAGCATCTTCATAAATAAAACTAGTCAAAGACTAGTCAAAACTAAGAGATTTATGAAATATGTACCCCAAATAGTCTTATTTGGATTCTAAACCAAAAAACATTAGACATTAAATATTTTAAAATTATTAATGTTATTATTTTCCTAAATTATCTAAGAGATACAACTTAAGTATTTACAGTGAAAAGAAATCCTAGCTAGATGTTTTAAATACTCCAGCAAGAAAAACAAAAGGTAATGAACATGCAGGACTTCAAGGTACTATTCAGCTTATGAGACTTGAAAATAACCCTCACTGGAGACATTTAGCAGGAGCACTATTCCTAAATCCCTTTCACTTTTTCCCAAACTCAAAATAATTTCTCATTATGAAGTTAGAGAATTGAAAATGCAGAGAAATAAATCATGGTCAAAACAAAAAATTGAACTTACCATTATTCTGTTCAACGGTCATTAAATTATGCTTGGCTTTCACTGAGGCCTCAAATGTATCGACGTTTTCCCGTTCATACTCTTTAACATCAGCAGCTACCCTTTCCAAAATGTCATCTGGAGAAGGTGACCGGGTACGGGTACTGCTCTGGGGGCTGCTTGGTTCAGATGGCACTGACATATTGCTATCTTCAGCAAGGTATTTATACTTCTGCAATAACAATACAATATATTATTTTCACAAAATCTGATGCTAATCCATATATACTTGCTAATAGGTCCTTAAGTGAAAAGTAAGAGTGTCACTTAAATCTTTTTCAATGTATTGACACCTTGGTTGAATCAGATCCACAATCCCTTAAGTGTAATTCCAAAATCCACAAAACTCTTCTAAGTTTTTCTGTGTTTGGTGCACATTCACTAGGTGGCAAAATCTGACCTCAACAGATGTGATACTATTTAGAATCTTACTATCTCCCCCATGGTGAACATAATATGCTTCACTGCAGAAACACTAATGTGGTATGATGATGGGGTGCTGTCCTAGACCCCACTATGGGGCTAAGTAATATACAGAGATGCACCATATTACCTTTCTAAAATTCAAATATTTCTGAGTTCGGAAACACATCTGGCCCCAAGGGTTGGAGATAAGGGATTGTGGACCTGGGCAAGAACAAAAAAAGATTCAACCAAGTCTTTAGAGATATCATTGTAATAACAACAATTTCTTAAGCGTCCCAGAAAAGTAAATTTCCTCTAGAATTTCAGTACTGCCCTACATCTTCTGGTGAGATTCAAGTACCTTCCTTTGCTTTCACAAACCATTACCTGGATCTACGGTTTTCTACGGATGTTTAGGGGAGCTGCCATGGCTGTCTCTTCCTTATGTCTCCTGTCTTCCTTATAGTATATGAACAATTTTCATGTCTTCCAAAATTCTTCCTCTCAACTACTGATGGTGTGAGAGGGCACTTTATAGGACTGTCACCCACAAAGGATCTAGTGGTCATGACTGTTATCTTAAGATGGTCAGGGATGAAATAACAATCTTCTAAAGCAGAAATCCTTACTATTAAATGACTATATCGAGACTTCCATATAACTTCCCAAATTTATAAATCACATAGCTCTAAATTCTTAAAATTATTTCTGAGACGTTCATACATCCAAAGGATCCAGGTTCATGTCCCAGGACTCCGGGGGTGGGGTGAGTGGGGAGAACAACCAATATTAACAACTAAAATAAAGTGCTTTTCCTCACCTGCCTACCAACTTTCATTCCTACATGCACCTCTCTTTAAAAAACAAAACAAAACAAAATTTGCTATTATTTTATTAGATATAAAAAATGGTTTTTTTTTTTAAGGAAGTAGAAGGCACAATTTTTTGCTCAATAAAATTCCTCCAACTAACTCTTTATTCATTTATAAGGGTTGTCTTGTTCACACCCATTTTTCACAATATCTATTCAACTGCTACTACTGTTACTTCTATGTTAAAAGTAAAGAATCTTTACCACAATAGCGATTAGAGAACTGATCAAAACTTTACAAAAAAAATACAACACATACTTGAACAATCGCCTGCCTTTGTATTCTTCTCTGTTCGATTAGGGCCTCTTCATCTTCTTCCTCTACATCAAAGTCTTCAAGGCTTAACAAAACATTATATAGATATACATAATTAATTTCAAGCACCCTAGAGATTCTAAAACCATAACTTATATATATTTAAAAATTAAACACTGGAAAATGTAGGTCATCAGTAAGTTGGAGTATAAATAGTAAGTCCTTCTCTCTCTTTATTCTTGTTTCTAAACTGTCTCCATCGCCTGGTTTGGAAGCCTAGCAAGTAGGTTAAACTTCTGTAATGTTTAATGGCACCAAAGCTAGGACTGAAAGGAAGAAGCCTAAGTTTAGAAAGTTCTCACTGGGACTGCCGTGATCTTGTATTAGTAAAGGCATTTCACCTTTCTAGCCTCTTTGCATGTAAAACTAAAGGGTGGAACAGTTAGTGGAACAGGTAAGTACTCTTTTTGTGGGCCACAGAATTCTGAAAGCAGTAATCTTTTCACTGGCAAAAACGCACAGGCAAACAACTGCATTTAATCTAATGGGGAACGTGGCTCTACTCCACTGCCCCTGACCAGTCTCAACAGACGCCCAAAGAACTCCTCCTCAACCTCCATGATTCCTTCCAGGGCAGACTTCGCTATGATCTGCTCCATGCTCTCTGCAAAAGAGGAAGCAAACTGCACTAAGAAGGTATCTGAATCTTCTATGTGTTGCCTCCATCCAACTTCAATCCCTAGTTCTACTCAGGGTTTTTCAGCCTTAGCATTGCTAACATGTTAATAGAATAGTTCTTCCTCGTAGAGCCTGTCCTGAGTACTGGAAAACCTAGAATAGAATTCCTAGATAACAACCGAAAATGTCTTCAAACGTCACGGTCTCCCTGGGGAGGCTAATCACCTCCATTTGAGAACCACTCCTCTAAATTAGTCTTTTTTATTTTTGATATGTTCAATGTAGCCATGTAAGTCTGCATTAAGTTTCCTCAACTGTTTTATTAGACATGGAATGTTTATGCGTTTTCTACATTCTAACAGGCATATCTGCCACCAGATGGCCTAAACTACAAAGTAGGTATCATTTTCTACAAAAGGCAAAGTCTAATCTTACTATAAAAATCCATATTTTCTCCCTACCTCTTGAAACTGGTAACTAAGATTGGCAGGACTAACTAAGGTAGTTATTGATCATAAAAATAAAGGGAAGGCTCATGACAAAGTGATGACTCAATATGCAAAACTGAGACTTCTAAATTCACAAAACTAGGATCTCTGCCATGATCTCTAAAATAGGCACAAAAGATTAACTTTAAAATTCAGGACCAAATTATTAGATTCACTTCTGCTATCTAGTGGAAATTAAAGATTTCAAGTCAAACAGCGTTTCTCTAAAATGGAAAAAAGTAAATGACGGGAAAGTTCCATTCTTACTTATCATCAGATGAAGATTCCTGCTCAACTTTCATTCCCTCGGAAAGACTTCCTTTAAATTTATCTTCCTTTACTTTGCTTCTGCTCCTACGTCTACGACCACCCCGTGATCGAGAACGCCTTCTCAAGCGTGATCGGCTCCTCCGACCTCTGTCCCTATTTAAGGGGAAAAAAAGATATTAAAAAAATATTTTAAAGGATAAAGTCAGGGAGGCTGTGGCTGTGTGTGTCCTGAACCTAAAATTACTCTAAAAATAAATGTTTACTTAAAAAGAAAAAGTGAATTAACATTTTAAAGTAGGCATGACTGCTTATGGCTCAGGCAGCTGAGGTGCTGGTGTGCGGAACACATACAGCCCAGCAACCAGGGTTTGCAACCTGGGGCTGGGGGTGAAAAACCAAAATGAACAACTAAATGCATAAAAATATTTCTTCCACCTCTCCCTTCCTTCCTTAAAAAATAAAAATTTAAAGCAAAACAACAGAGTATCAGAAAGACTGGAATAATCAGCTTAACTAAAGATAACTAAAACATAGTTACTGTTCTTGTAAACTGCAAAGGGGCACAAGGAAACTCTGGGGGTGATAATGTTCCACATCTCAAGCTATACTAAAGCAAGATGTTAACATGAAAAGATACTTAGTAAAGGAAATGTGTTTTGTCACCTCCTAAGAGAGAAACAAGCAAATACCAGTAGGATAGGAAAGAGAAAACAACTCCTAAGGACAGCTGTGTAAGCAGGCCTAGCCATCAGTTTGGAGCCAAAAGGCTAGTAGCAATAGAAGGAAGGTTCTTCTCTACCTCCCAACTATCTGCTCAGCAATGAACATGTGCTGAACATAGTAATGATCATATCTGTAAATATATAGAAACTAGGCAGAAGAGAAACATGTGATGGGTGGTGTTAAAAAGACTTAATTGTGGCAAACCCTGGTGGAGTAACCCTTGGGTCAATTGCCTCCAAAGGAGCACAAGGCTGGGTAGGGTTCAAGTCCTGAGTCAGAGGGAGAGAGGGTAAGACACGACCTGTGTGAAAAATGAAAAGAAAATGAAGTGCTTTCTTCCTTCTCTTACTTCCTGCCTGCAACTTTCCTTTAAAAAAAAAAAAAAAAATTGTTTGAAATATCAACAGATAATATGGCAATCACTAAAAAATTTTTAAAATATATACCCTTAGACAACACACTCTTGGGAATCTAGTCTACAACATACTCATATGTATATAAAGATGTAGCCACTGGTTGCAATATAAGCCTTTGGTATGTTGTTTTCTTAAACTATATTCATGTATTAACTCAATTTAAAATTTCTAAAAAACTGGCCAATGAACCTCCATTTAGGCTTTGGATTAAAATATTTAATGTGCATAGACATATTAAAAATTATTCCCTGCTTTAAAACCCAATTTTTGATTAACTGAGTAACTTCTGACAACCTGTGGTTTCTATTATGAAACTGGTCTTTAAGTCACATCAAGCTACAAAATGATAGGAAACTGGCAATTTATTACCCTACCAGTTAGACTTCTAGCTAAAAATAATCCTAAACAGAGCTCATTTAAAATTTATCTCTGGCACGTCCTGTGAAGCAGCAGTTAGATCAATCGCCTCCTAAGGACACAGGCCACATATCCCTGGAATTTGAGTCCCGGGTCTGGGGAGAAAACAACCAGAATGAACTGAAAAACAAAAATAAAAGTGCTTCTTCCTCCTCTCTCTTCCTGTTTGCCTGCTCGCCTTATTTTCTGCCTGTATCTTTCCCTTAGGAAAAAAAAAGAGAAAAAAGTTTCGATTTTAAAAGTTTTTAACTATTTTTAAAACTATGAACATTGATTTATTTAAATTTGAAGGAAAATTATATTAACAACAAAAAAAAATCAATGTGTGTGAAATATATCACATTGGTAAGAGGAAACCATGGGATTCATAGCCATGATTTTTCAGAGAAAAATGATCTTTAAGAAAATCTACCAACTGAACTAATATTAATACAGAACATTAAAAACATTCAAGAGTTTACTGAATCTTGATATGCAGTATCTTTTTACCTTCTCCGAGGGGACCTGCTTCTTCTTCTTGGAGACCTGCTACGTCTAAGTGGGGAACGAGACCTCCTCCTAATGGGCGATCTACTCGCTCTTCTCCGGGTTGGAGACCACCTACTGATTGGGCTGGCATCTTTTGATCTTTCACGTCTACTGAGGATATCATCACGAGGTCTTGTTCTTAACAGAACCAAATACAAGTTCACAGAAAAATAAGTCAAATAAAATAGACAAATTTCTTTTACATGTGGAGAGTATCTTCAAATAGGGCTTAACAGTCTAGACAGTAAACAGAGATTACATGTTTTGTAATACAACTTAAATTCAGATGACATTTAAATTCAATGACATTTTGGTGTTATAGTACGCACAAAATAAATATCCTGTTCCACAATTTGAAGAATTATTAAAGGTTAATTCAGATTGTTAATCTGATTCTAATTCCAGATAAACAACTCAAATAAAACTTGCCCAAATAATCGAATTCCTCAGTTTTAAGACTATACTCTTTCTAAAATTTGACCTTTTTTTGTGCAACCAAGTCTCTATTTTTAATGTCAATTACATGTTATCACATCTTACACTCAGGTGTTAGTTAACCTGAGGACAGAAAACATGTATCAGTAATAGTTTAAGGAAAACAACAGTTCATCTTAGTTATGGAAGTATATATTGTTGCAACTTTCCTGAAAGGAAATTTGGGCAGTAACTTTCTAAAACATGAATATACCTTTGACTTTGCAATCCCACTTCTATAAATCTATTATATAAAGAAAAACCACACAAAACCAATGAACACTTTGGCAGTATATTCCAGTGAAAAACTGGAACCACCAGTTCCAACAAGGGAATGATAAACATTCCTTTAATATCATATTGCACATCTACAATGTAAAATACATTGTTATATAAAGAATAAAGAGCTCTCTACGTATTATCACAGAAATGCTTCATGAAAAAAGTTAATAGCTGCTAACAAGAATACAGCTCAATTTTGGTATGAAGAAAACATTCATATGATGGTATATGCATAGAAAAAGGACTACATAAGAGGGCTATATACTTAGGAGTGGTAGCAGAGTAAGGCTGAGAAGGAGAACTTAGGAGTGGTAGCAGAGTAAGGCTGAGAAGGAGAATTTAGTTTTAATAAATGTCACAATTTACTTTTCAAATTGAAAACAAATTGAAAGAGATAATTAAGATTAAGAAACACTTTAGACAATATCAGTAACAGTAACAACTGCCTCAATGCAGAAAGCTAAGGGAAGAAGGGGCCTTTCAGTACAGTCACTTAGAAGTGGAGTCAAGAGTATCTCTCTAGAGCACTTTGAAACATTCTTGAAATGGCACTGAAAATGAGAATTTATACTTTTTAAGGTCAACTTATACCCATACATAGCAAATATTAAAATGAAGCAGTATATGGCCAGGAATTCATATCTTTATATAATATCAGCCAACATTCTTTTAAGGGAAACTTGGCTGATAATTTCCATGCCTAGTTACTGAATATGAAGACATTAAAAAATCAGTTTCTAAAATAGCTTAGACCTAGTCTAAACACTCCATCCTTTCTGTACTTTTAACTACCTACTAGTTTTACGATCCTAGGTTAAATATCCTCTCAATCTATTTTCTCATTTTTAAATCAAGCATGAAACTCATCTCAAGATGAGATTCACAAGAATTTATGAGAAAAGAACAGATGGATTGAATGTATTATACTAATATAGTACATTATTGGTACAAAATAAAATAATTTCTTAGAGTATTCACCCTAAACTTAAGAGGTACTATTTTTTCCCACAACGAATTTAAGTATATAAAGTAGAAACAGAAAAACAAAAACAAAAACAAAAACAAAAACATCCCACTTTCAACTTTACTTTGGAGGCAAAAAAATCTTAGTTCCAATTTACACTGTTAGAATTTTAAAAATCAAGCCATTAAAGAGAAGGGTGAGACTACACTCTTCAATACTCTTTCAATGTTAAAGTTTTCATCATATACTGTTCGATGAAGTAGCAATCCCTGCTCTACAATGTAATAAATGGCATATGCAGATTTATGGTCAAATTACTTGGATTTAAAGAAGCGACTCTGCAAATCTGTATTAAATTAAGAACTTGGGGGTAAAAAAAAACAAAACGATTCTTTCACCAGGTACAATATTTGGAAATCACCCAATCAAGATACTCATTGACCAAACTGCAAGTGCTAATATAGTTAATGGACAGCCCTATATTTAAAATAATAAAACTCATTCCTAATTGTTACTGTCCCACAGGCTTCAGTTTCTCCTACAAAAACCAGGGCATTGGTAGAAGCAATAATATCTGAAAGCCAATTACCTTGGAGAAGAAAGTCGTCTTCTCTCTGGTTCCCTACGTTTTCTTTCCAAGGACCGGCTCTTGGCTCTTCTACCAGGAGACAGAGTTCGAGAAGGTGATTTGCTCTGTTTAGACCTTCTGTCATTTAAAAGTGGAGATCTACTTCTTCTTGACCTATCACGCTGTTTCGGAGACAAACTTCTTCTTTTAGGACTACGTCCAGGTCTTCTACTTGGTGACCTATTTTCTTTCCCAGAAGAAGCATCTTTTGAGGGAGATTTAATTGGCTTCTTTTCTTTATCAGTTTCAGAACGTTTTGATTTTCTCTCTTTGGACCGTGACCTTCTGTCTTTGGATTTACCTCTTAAGTCAATTGGGGATCTGGATTTCTTGCCTCGATCTCGACTTCTACTTTCATTTATAATGGGGGATTTCTTCCTATCTTTTGACTTATTTTTATCTTCAATTTTAACCTTTTCATCAGTAGGAGATCTGGCCTTCCCAATTTTCTCTTGAGATCGTCTTCTAAGAGCAGGAGATTTTGATTTTCTTGCTTGATCTTGAGACTTACTTTGTTTGGTTGGACTTTTGGACTTTTTCCTCTCCTTTGACTTGCTCCTAGTTGTCTTCTCTTTAACTATTTCAATATTTCCCTTGCTTTTCTTTTTATCAGACCTATGTCTAGTCCGTTCTTTGGATCTGCTTTTACTTCGCTTTTTTGTACTATTTTTATTGTCCATGAGTTCAAGTTTTCCCTTCGTACTTGAAGATCGAGTACTAGACCTATTGCCATTTCTTGCCTTTTCATGAATCTCCCCCTCTTCTTCAGAGCCAGATTCATAACCTTGGAGTATCAGTCCCATCCCAGATTGGACTTTTCCTTCCATTAACTCATTATCAAGTTCAGCTTTAATCAGGGCCCTCTGTTTTTCCAAGTCTTCCAGCAAAGCTAAATCATCAAGTTTAGTTCTTTTTGCTGGAGACAAGCCTTCTTTGTCAGAAGCATCAATAACCTCTTTTCTTTTGTGTTTCTTATGTTTATGCTTATGCTTATGTTTTTTATCCTTGTCTTCCTCTGAGGAATGTTTATGCTTCTTATGCTTACTTCTGTGTTTATGCTTCTTTTTTTTGTGACGACTGTGCTTATTTTGAGATTGGTCTTCTGATACTTCTCCATTTTCTTCATTTACACTCTTTTCAGAATTATCAGCATCTTCTATCCTATAAATGTATCAAATACATTTTAAAATCATATTATTTATTAAGTATCCAGATAATAAGAAAATAGCAGTAATAAGGTACATCTCAATTGTAGTACCTAAAGTTAGTTGCTGAAATTTTTTCAGAACAGCTCCAACATTTTACTTCAAAGATATATGGCATGAATTGAGCAGTGATGAACTTTATTTGTTTCTAATGGTTAAATCCAAATACCAAAAGGATTAAGAACAAATGCATAATGGAGGAGTTATAATAATGACTTAACAGAAAAAGGAAATCCAAACCAGACACAATAAAATGTTATTACTATTTAGTTAACAGTGACTTGGTAACTAAATTTTTAAACTAGCATATACACACGCAACACATTAATATTGAATAATCTTTTTCTGCTTAAAATCCAGAAATATACCTTGAAAAAAAATCTAGAGCCAATACTGAGCTATAGTCAAAATAAGTGCTCCATCAATGGGTCTGGCAGTTCACGTTCACTATATAACACACTCTAAACTGTCCCCAATACTCCTGTTAAACTTCAAAGCAAAGTGACAAAGAATTAGGACTCTCAGCTTGTGACAGTCACTGAGCAACCACGTGGTATTAGTTTAAACCACATCAAAGGCCTTCTACAGGTCAACAACAATCCAACATCAGCAATTTCATGTGGTTAAACCCTATTGCATTTGTTCAACATTCAACATTTAATTAATCTCTCTAAATTTGAAACGAGAGATTAGTTTCCCAATGCTACATTAACATTAATAGGTGTTGTGCCAGTGTTTTTTTCCCTCTTAAATTAAATTAAGGGAGTGGCTTCTGCACTTAAATGTTTGAGCTATACTGAGTTTATGATTCTAAATTTTGCTAAATCCTTCCTGTTTAGTAATCCCAGGAGACATGGACTATAATAACATCACTTAACTTTTCCCTTTCAAAGTCACTCCATACTTAACCATCACGTCCTAGAATATGAGACCAAAATTAGACTTTAAATCATCTGGATTCAGGCCATCAGACTATTTTTAGAGGAACATATGGATTTTTGTCCAAGTCCCATATACTTCTGCACTTTTAGCAAGTTTATTATTCATACCATATATTACAAATAGCTCCCTGCAAATTAAGAATTAACAAGCCTAATCAACGATCTTTTAACATTAAAAAAAAAAAATCACCCATCACATGTAGGCATTAAGCCAAGTGGCAGAAAGCAAAGATGTACAAGGAGAATATCTGCCCTCCTCAAGGAGATTATCGTCTAGTGGAAAAGAAAGTCACATGATACATTGGATCCAGTGATAAGAGATAAAGGCATTATGGGAACACGGAAGGATCACCTACAATTCTTTTAAAGATGGTCAAAAAGGGATCTTGTAGGTAACAGAAAACTCAACTTACTTGCTAAGCAGGGACTTTGGAAACAGAAATGTTTATCAAGAAGGGACATGGATTAAAAAACAAAGGTCCTAGAAAATGAGTAGGGAATTAACCAAAAAGGAAAGAGGTGCTTTAGAAAGAAGAAAAAAGGTAACAAAAAGAAGTTATATACAGCAAACATAAGCAGATAAGTGTTGCCATGGCAGCAAACTTGTGGGATAAACTGGTCTAATATAGGTAAAGATGTGGACTAACTGTGGACTAATTCCAGATGATAAAATATAGTATGAAATTCTGGGAACATGTGGTTAAGTTAGAGGCCCACTGGAATTAGAGGCCAGGAACTGCAAGGTGAGGATTTAGGCAGGAGTTAGGGTAGAGTCTAGTCCTCTAGCAAGGTGTTAGTCTTCAATAAACTTAGGGGAAAAATATCAGAGGCACACTTCCAAAGTTATTGTCAACCATGAGGGGAGTGAAGAACATCTACCTACTCTCCACTTCTATACTATGGACCGTGGAAAAGTATTGAAGAGAGCTACAGAGGAAGCTGTGTCTTCTTCGATGAGCCAGGTTTTAATCTGGACTCACTTCTCTAACGGGGTCTGAGAAGACAGAGAATAAATACAGTACCAGAGTTCTCTGGATCACCAAATTTTCTCAAAGACTTCGAAAAAGAAATATAACTTGGTATATAAATAAAACAAGTCTCTATAATGAGGGGGAGGGGAATAAATCACAGAGGTGAAATAACACATTTCAACCTTATTCCCTATAGGTTAGCCTGTCTTTATAGGTGAGCACTCCTGTCCTCAGAAATCTCCCATCCCACAATCCAGAAGATGGGGTTTATATCTATTTTCCTGAACTGTGACTCAACGAGGGAAAAAGTTTTAGAAATATTGTATTAGGCTAAATCAAGATATGGAGAGCAGTCTAGAGAAACATTTTTCAAAGGCTGAAAAAGATTTTCAGGCGTACAAACCTATGTGCCCAAAATACAAAATTCTAGTCAATGAGCTAAAATTCAAACTATCTAAAAACTGTCCTCAAGACAAAGGATAGTTGGGCTTTTAAGCAGTTGCCAGAGGTGTTACCAGGGTCAAATCTTGGTCGCACTACTGTGATCTTGGGCAAGTTTAAGCTTTCTCTAAGGTACTTCATCTATAAAATGAAGAAAATAATAAGTTGTACCTTAACACATGTTGTGAGGATTCCAAGAGTGTCAAATGTAGGCTGTTACTGTTCAGACACCAGAAAAATATAATTATGACAACATGGGCTGATACTGTTTTTTTTTGTTTTGTTTTGTTTTTTTTTTTTTAAAAAAAAAAAGGAAAGATGCAGCCAGAAATGAAGGTGAGTAGGCAGGCAGGCAGGCAGGGAGAGAGAGAGAGAAAAGAGGAAGAAGCATTGTTTATTTTATGTGTTGTTCAACATCGGATCTATGGACTGTGCTCCTTTGGAGGAGGGTAACCAAACTGTTACTCCACTAGGGTGTCTAAAAAAATTATTTTAAAGGATTCTATCAGAGAACATGGATTCTGGAGTCAAACCACCTTGTCAAAAAATGCTGCCTTCAACATGACACAGCTAGTGTAACCTTGCCAAGGTACTACTTAATTGTAAAAACTGGGGAAATAGTGACATAAAGGAGGCTGCCACAAAAAAATGTGCTCAAGAAACATTTTCTGTCCTTATATCTCCATGAGATGAGACTTTAGGGTTTGAGGAGGTTTAGGGAACTTGCCTAAGGTCACACATACATAAAGCTAGCGAGAAGGCTAGTATTACATTCCAAGTCAGTCAAGAGAGCTTCCATTTGATTTTGACATCAGATCATATTACTACTCTTCATGAAACTTGATTATTGCTTCCGACTTCATTTAGAGTAAAAACCTAACATCCTTTATAGAACTTGTACTATGTGCCCACCCTCCTCAATACTTTGAACTTATTCCTTTCCTTTCACACTTTTTCAGCCAAACTGTTCTTCTTGAACAGGTATACTATCTCAGGACCTTGACCTTCATACGTGCTGTTTCCTGTGCCTTAGTACTTTGCTCAAATGACGCTTTCTCAGTCAACTTTTCCTGACTAATTCACTTAATTGTCATTCTCACTCTACCACAAACATATTCCTCTTCTTTATCTCATTTTGCTCCAAATTGCCACCATCAATATAATTCTTGTTTGTCTATTTTAACATAAGCCTGTGAGAGCAGAATTTTCACCTTAGTTCACTGTTCTATCCCTAAGGCCTATAAAATTATCTAACCTATAGCAGGTACTCAATGAAAATTACATATAACTGAAAATTTTATTAGACTAAAGCTGTTTATACAAGTTAATCCAGACTCTAGCTTTTGATAGGAAACATTTTAGTTTTGCTCAGTTATAGCTCCAGTGCCTCAGAGTGCACACATACTAGACAAACTTCTATTGATTGAACTCATTACCCCAAATCATTTCAATGTAATCACCTATCACCCCAAGGAAAGTCTGTTTTTGAATGTTTTTCTAATGCTTCCGACAATTTACAAGTCTTCCGAAATGTTTCAAATCAAAATTCTAAAGAATTTACCAATCAAAGATGTAACTTGCTTCTGAAGAAAACCCAGCTACTAAAACTAAGCGAAAGAACTACATCATGCTGCCCATGTACTATTTTAGGTCAGTCCTACTAGTGGCTCCATTTCTATCATAACTCAATGAGTGATGTCTGAAAATGACTAGAGCACTGATAAAAGGCTACAAGCACTTTCAGGCCAGCGAGGCTGACATTAATAATCCTAGAGTTCTCCTTCACCGGGGTATGCATATAGCAAATTCACCCGCTTCAGTTCGTCTCTCAAAGCAAAAGTACATAGAAAATAACAACTGAAATCTGACCAGGGAAATCAGGAAAACTTGAATTCAATAAGTCAATGGCATAACATATTACATATAATGAGCCTGTGCTAGGGCAGCTAATTTAGATAAATTACAGTAACTTTCTTCTAAAGCTTTAGGGAAGATTTTCTTAAGAAACCCAATAGGTGTGCCCTGGTGGAGTAGTGGATAAGTAAGCAGCCTCTGGCTCAGAATGCACTCTACACACATCCCCAAAACCTAGGTTTGCAAACCAGGTGGAGGGAACAACCAAGATGAACAACTAAATAAAAATAAATAAAATGCTCCTTCTTCCTCTTCAAATAAACACACAAACCAACCTCAATAGTCTTTATGGATAGCTTGTATTAATAACTATTTGTCTATTCTCATGCATATAATTTTACATTTTAACACATATTTTGTACTTTTACACAGGTGTATGTATGCATCAACCTGGTCTATGACAGGATTGTCACAAAATACTGAGAACTGAGTAACAGTCTTCAAATCACATTATTTGAAAACAAGGTGAATTCAAAGCACAGACACTATATAAGTGTTTCACCATTTGTGCATTCGTTATGTACAAGTTTTACTTTTCCAACAATCTAGGTCTTGGGGCATCTGACACAATGAAAGCAGCCACAATCAATTTAAAAAAACAAAAAACAAAAAACAGTGCCAGTCATCAACACTAGTGTTATCTTAACTTCCTCTTTCACAAATCTTTTACAAAGATTATTCTTAATGAATCTTATTTAGGAGCCATTCAATGTACGCTTTGGAAACAGAACAGTGAGCAAAGAGAATGCCACTGCAGACCTCATCCCCCTTTTAAAATAAATACAACACATAGAACAGGAGGGAGAAAGGAAGAAAAAAGCATTTTTTTAACAAAGGAAAGGTGAAGACAGGAATGAGTAGGCAGACAGGCAGAAGAGAGGAAGAAACAGCTTTTCCCCTTGAACCCCTTGTCCTGGAACTTGGGGCCTGCATCCTCTTTAGAGGTGATTGACCTAACTGCTGCTCCACCAGGGTGGGCTGAAAAAATGCATTTTAATGTATTTGCTTATTTTGGTTTTTTTTCCTGCAGCCCTGGACTCTAACCAGGGTCCTTAGGCTTTACATGGTCTACATCCTAGCAGTCTCAGCAGCCTAAGCCACAAGGGCATGTCCACCACTGCTTCTTTACAAGTAATTCTGTATTTCCAACAAGTTAAACTACCTAAATACAGAATTGCTGTGGATGTAAGAATAAGAATGGATCCAAAAGAACAACTAGTCTTTAAACTGAACGCCCCTACCTTTTCCAAATCAAGTTTGGGAACCAAGTTTCAAAGGTTTAGAACTGTCACATCAAAAAAAGTACCATTCTGGGACATGGAAATAAATAAAAATGACCTCAAATCTTAAAAACTACATTTAAAGGAAGTCAAAATGTAGTGTGAGATCAGACAGTACGATAGCAGCAGGGCTTGAGAATCAGACTGCCTTGGTTTAAATTCTGTGTCTGTGGGACATGGGCAAATTAATTAATGTCTTTGTTGCAGTATTATCTGCAAAATATGGGAAATAACAGTGTCTACCTCCACTAAACATTGATTAGTGCTTTGAACAGCATCTGGTACTAGGTAAGTGCAGATAAGGCAATGCATATAAAAACGAAAATGCTTAAAATCCACAAAAAGCCTGGAGTTAAAGAGATTGACAAAAAGTAAAAATCATTTTAAAAAAGCAAAACCTAAAACCTTCAGGGAGCTTAAAACTTTTTATATTTATTTTTTCTGAGCGTCCTCTGAATAGATTTCATTAATTGTAAACCACACTCTAAAGAACTGTTTACACTTTATTCCAGCATTCACTATGGGAAGTATACATAGTACTTGCTTTCCTATTGAACTGTTATTTTCTTTGTTAAACATATACAAGTGAAAGTGGGATACACAGGCTATTTCATTTATACCAAGTGTTCTATGGTGAGGAGAAGAGGAATTATAGCGATATAGTATAAGATTTGTACTGTATTAGCATAAATACTGTAACAGTGTCACACTGTGAACTTAAAGAGAAACGGAGTCAGTCTAGTTGAAACTTTGGATCCTATCTGTGCCTTACCAAGTCCAATTCGAAAATATTAAAGTAACTTGTAAAAGCCTTAATTAAAAAGTATAATTCTATCTAATTGTGTAAAGCAAATGATTTCTGTCCAGCAATGAAGTGTTAGGCCGGCTCATGGCAAAGATTTCTCCTCTATCAGTGGCAAGTTGCAGGGAGGCGGTGTCTACCTTTCTTAAGATGGCTGGAAACAAATCAGATAATGCAAAAACGGTCGCAATAAGAATACTGCTAGTTCTACAACGCATTCAGTTCTTGCTTGAAATTTCCTAGCATAACAGTGAAAAACAAAATACCGCTTTAGTTAAGCAATGGTTAAGTCTCAGCGATACAACAATTTTGCTTTCACTTAGTGGCATCGATTCTTATATCATCTTAATTATAGACAAAATGCTTGGGTTTAGACGCTGCTAAGAATTTTTAGTTTCTGCCACTCACACGCCCAAAGAAGAGCTATAAACCTAGGCCAAAAATAACAGGTCTCAAAACCAGGGACTTGGTCTTACTTTGCCTCAACTTTGCAAGTTGGCAAAGAAATTGCCAATAGGTAGGGGGAGAAATACCGGCTGGTTGCTGGAGGAGAGGGCAGGGGCGGGGAGACGAAGCAACCCGGTAGCCAGAAACTATAGCTCTAGGATGTTCGAAGAGGGTGGCTTTTGTGCCCTTTCTCCTCTCTGCTTTCAGGATCCAAAACTGACACCAGCAGGATGGTCCGGGGTGCAGCACGCGGAAGAAAGTCTTGGGGCTTTGCCTGCGGCCGGGAGCTCCGCTTGGCCCTGAGGGAGGAACAGGGTGGCGCGCCTGCACCGCCGCGGTCGCAGCCTTACGCACGGGACCTGTGGAGGCCGCTCGCGCCTACGGTCCCAAGGCAACAACGCGCCGCAGGCCGCGGCCGCCTTGGCCCCAACAGCCGCGGCCTCCGGGAGAGCGAAGCTCGGAGGCCTCCCACCACGCACGGAAAGCACGAATGAGGCAAAGTTTGGCTCCCGCAGTTAGGCCTGAACTTTCCCGCCCCGCCGCGTGGGTCTCTGCCGCTCCCTGTCGTTCTCCTGCGCTCCGGGCTCCAGCGCCACTCACACAGACTACTTACTCTGGCTGCTCCCGCAGCGACTGAGTCTCGGCGGCGGCCATCTTGAGCCTCCTGACTCCTCCGCGGCGATGGCGGCAGCTGCCCGGACGCTGGGAAGTGGAGGAAGAGAGAGCAGCGCCGGCGCGCATGTGCTGACCGCGTAGGGGATCGTGAAGCTCTGAGACAGCTCTAAGAATCCGGATGTAAAAGTACATCCGGAGACGGGGCGCGCTAGCGTCTTGACGCAATATCCGGGAGGGAATTGCGGGAGCTGTAGGAGCTGTTTGTTAACCGCTTGCAGGCTAGTGATTGGGGTTTGAACTAGGGGAGAAGAGGGTGAGAGGAGTGGGATGTCTGTGTGGTGTACGCAGTTCCGAGACCTGACTTCACTGTGGGGCCCAGAAATAGGTTAAAATGCCCAAAGTCGGGTAAACAAAATTTTGCTTCTGGGTTGCGTTGGATGTATGGCATATAACCTTTTCACTGCCTAGATAAATCAAGTCTTAAGTGACATGAAGGGAAAATTTGTAGAAAGGCATTTTGAGAATGCTGGAAAGTGAGGGCTGTACCTAGAACCTAAGTGTCTAGTAATAAGAAACATTACTGATACATTCAGTTGAAACTTTGTTTCACCTTTTCCTAAATCCAGGGTGATAGTGTTGTAAATTGATTTTTAAGTAATATTTTTTATCCAAATTGCTTTATGTGATTTTAGGATTAAATGAAAGATTGTTTGAGAAAACATTCACTGGCTCTCGGAGAGCTTTCAATATCAACTAGGTTTTTACCAACCTCAAAAAAGAAAAAAAAGTATCTCTCAGTACTCTGGAACCTGAAAGCAGAGAGACTACTATTTTCATTCTGCTGAGTTTGTCCTAGAAATTTGAGCTGGAAATATTTGTTGTTTTTATATATCATTGTTTGTCAGTTAGATTTTTTTTTTTTAATTACATCCCTGGTGGCCGTATTCCAAACATGTTATTAATTAAGCATTTTTAAAACTGCATTCACTCTTTCAGTTTGGAACACTAAATTAATCCTTGGATCATTAATGATTTGGAAGGATTCTTCCATCTCACCTCTATTGTAGCATTTATTTATATGGTCCTTATACTCCTTTATTTATGAAGGATTATCTCTCCTTAACAATCAAATTCAGGTGTATTAACTTGGAAGATTTAATAGAAAAGTTCAGAATATGTTGAGAATCTGATGAATATGAATTTTAAGAATGTGTATATTTTCAATGATATATTTATGTACTACAGTGTGTAAGTTGAAATTTCAGAGTTCTAATTGTTCTTACCTGTAGGTTCTTATTCTTATATACATTTTCAGACATTACAGGTTAAACCTTGTATTGGCATTCTCTGCTCCTTCACTATGAAAAATAAGAGTATGTAGTATAAACCTAATACAGATCTTGGAAGTAAGCCCAAACATTTAAGAGATTTTATCTTAGCTATAAAGTAGAATAATACACTTTAAGGAAAAAAAAAAAAAAAAAAAAAGACTAGCAGACAGGCACTGAAAGGAAAGGTAGTGGTTTATGATGATTCAGTTCCTAAGTGCCAAGCCAGGATTTGAACCGAAACTTAACTGAAAGTCTGTGCTCCCTCCCACCAGCATGCTTCCCACAGAATGTCTTTTGTTTAGCATCTGTTTATTAAGCGCCCACCTGCACAGCTCTTTGATATTGAAATATTGGTTCCGTAATGGCAAAGCAGAGTCATGCATCGGCATGCAGAAATGCTTTATTTTTTTCTGGGTCCGTACGCTAAGTAGTCGGGAACTATTAGGCGGATCTCAAATTCCTATGCCACGATATTTTCTTCCTTTTACTCCACGGCTCTTCGCAGTATGCTTAATGTTAAGTTGCACGCTAAATGTGCGGAAGGATAAGTAGGTAGGGTAATATGCACTACACTTGTTCAGGTTTGAAGCCAGATTATTACTATTTAAAACTTAGATCTGGACAAGCCAAGTTTTTTTTGTTTTGTTTTGTTTTGTTTTGATTTTTAGGAGCATAGTAAAAACAAAGTTTCAGCAAATGATACTGCCAAAAAATTTTTGCTTTAAAAATTTCTCAGCAAATTCGCTAAGACCTATTGGTTCGCAGAGTGCACAGGCCTGGGGATTTTTGTCAGGGGCTCACCGAAAATTACGTTGCTGTTGTAGTTCTGGAAGACTGAAATTGCTTGCAAGTTAAGTTTCAAATAAAGCAAACCTCCCACCTATTAGTTTCATCATTCAGCAAACGTTTATTAAGCGAGAAATTTATGCCCGATATCTAATTCCTGAGGCTCTTTGCTCCGCGTTGAAATCTTAGTATCGGAATGACCTGCCGGCATGCGCCTTTTTAGAAACGCGCGCTTGAGACCAGGAGTCCGCCCGCCGAAAGTGCCTAGTGGGGCGGGGCCTCGACGAGCGCGTGCTTCTCGGCTAGCCGGCCGCGTAGGGAGGCGTGTGCATGCGCGCGTGTGCGCGCGCGCGCGCCAGGGAGAAACGTGGGTAATCACGAAGGCCGAGGCCCTTCGCAGTCACCGCCCTGCAGCGTTGAGTCTGTTCTCTGGGTTGCTGCTTCTGGTCAGTTCCTGCGCGCCGAGAGGGCGTCTCCGCCCCGGACCTGCGAGCCCATTCTCTTCATTTCCTCCGCTGCTGCGTTATTGCCGCCATTACCGTCGACCCACTTGCTGGAACCGCCAGGGTGGCGGCGAGTAAGTCGGAGCGAAGGTTTGTCCTGTGGCCTCGGCCTGGGGACATGGCTTCGCCGGACTCGCCTTCCAGGCACATTTGTCAGCCTTCCCGAGGCCGCCTTCAGTCATGGGAAGGTTGGCTGTGTGGCTAACAGAAATCAAGGCTTTCGATGCCCCTCCACCCCTTGCTCAAAACCGAGCGAGTTCCCGGGCCTGGAGACGAGGTCTGAGGGATAAGTATGCTTGTTTGAACACTTGGACTTCTCCCTGCCATGTTTGCTTTTTAAAAAGTATTGTGACTTTCATATCAGATACACATTCCAGAATTAGGTTTCTCCCATGGAAAGTATGTTATTTACTTTAGACCCGAGCTACACTCATCAATCCTGATAAGATCTTAATTGGCACATTATAATATAGGCTACAAACAACAAAAAAAAAGGGTATCACAAAATCCTGGGAAGAAAACTCCTGGTCCCTGGAGAGTCCCCAAATGCCAGTGAATAGCATGTAATTCTTTTAAGTAATAATGCTGTCTAGTTTGGCTATAGTCTTGGAATTAGTAGCTGCTTGGGGAAGACACTGAATTTTTTCTTTACGAGACAAAAATTTTGCCCTTTGTTCCATAAACATTTAGTTTTAAAAATTTTGTTTTAAAGCAATTTTAGTGCATTTACAAGAACTAGGAAAACACAAAGCTAAAGGAAATGTAATGAAAAACATCCACAATTCCATTTTCAAAACTGAGCCAATATTGGGTTTCCTTATTTTGGCTTTTTTTTCATATGAAATATTAAATTTTCTTGTACTCATATATATAATGTAATATGTGTGATATGCCCATCAATAATTACATAAGTCTAGTTTTAGTAAACATGTCAATTACATGACGCCCCATTGTTACTGAATGTCTAGGTCATTTCAGGTTTGCCCTATTGTGTGTGATTGTTATGAGGTACTTATCTGGCAATACTTAGAACATGACCATTCAGTCAGCTAGACCTTGACTTCGCCACTGGCTGCTCAACTTCAAACAATGTTTTTGAACTTCATCTTACACGTCAGTAAAATAAGCATAATTGTTCTCATCATCTGGATTATTATGAGAATTAAAATAGTGAAGGTTCCTGGGCATATAGTGATAAATGCTATTTCTATAACCAAAGTTGCTTGCTTGTTTTTTAAGTTTCTTTTGTGATTTTTTTTGGTAACACACATGGTTTATTTTCCAATTTTGTAAAAATAAATACCATTGGATATAAGGGATTTCATATAGTTTTTTATGTATTTTATTATATATTATATAAAATATAAGTTCTACATAAATTATAAATGCTCTTTAGCAATAAGAAAAATTAAAATTGCCAATAATCATACTACCTGTAGATTCTTTTAATTTATACTTTATAAGAAGGCCTGTGCTTTTGCACATTTTTTTTTAAATTTTATTTTTTAAGGAAAGGTGTAAGTGGGAATAAAGATGAGTAGGTAGGCAGGAAAAGAGAGGAGAAAAAAGCCTTTTATTATTTACTTAGTTATTCATCTTGGCTGTTATGACTGGATATTGGAACTCAGGGCCTTAGGATGTAGGACTGGAACTGGTGGGGCAGACTTATCCGTGCTTCACCAGGGTGTGCCCCTTTACAATTTTTAATACATATATGCATGTATACATTAATGATTTTTTAAAAATAAAATTGCATCATAAATTCTATTTAATAACTTGCTAAGAACAGCAAAGAGGTCAGTGATAAAAAGAGTAGGAAATATTGGTGAAGGGCAGAGTGGGTGGACATATCTTAAGGATAGGAAAACTACATACGGGGAACCTACACAAAGTGAATGCAAAATAATTACACATTATTTTAACGTGTAAAATCAAAATTACTGCAATGCAATTTTTTTAAAAAGATAAAAGAGTAAGAAATAAATCGGAAAAGGGGGCTTATAGGATTGGATTTCATTTAAAAATTGAATTGATGAATGACGTGATTGAATTTGCTTCAGAAGGTTAATTGGCTGCTGTATGGAGACAGAAGGGGAGGGGAGGAGAGAAGGCAGAATCCAGTTAGGAGTGTAATTCAGTAATCCCAATGAGTCATTATGGCATAGATGAGATTGGAAATAGAAAAGAAATGGTTGAAGTCTGTATATATTTTGAAAGGATATGCTCTTGAGTTTGCTGATCAATTGGCAATGATGCGTAAAAGAAAATAACTTTAAAGGTTTTTTGCTTGAGGAATTGAATGATTGCCACTTACAGAAAAAAGAATGAAGGAGGAGCAGATTTTAGTCGGGGAAAATAAGAGTTCTGTTGCAGGCATGTTACCTTTGGGAGTCTATTAGGTGTCTAATTGAAAGTAGGCATTTAAAGATTTGAGTTGTTAAATTGTGTATTTCTCATGTGTCAGTTACTGCTACATGTGTTTTAGTTCTCTGTTATTAGGTGCATGTTTATCAATGTTGTATCTTCCAACTGGATTGATAACTTTTATTATTACACTAATAACTCTGCACCGGCAAACTCTTCTCCTGGATCCGCTTTCAGGCACAGGTCTCCAGACAGGGTCCACAGCTTTCCTAGTCTTGTCAATAGCTACCTGAACCACCAAGGAGTAGGTACATTTTTTATTTTAAAAGTCTACTTTGTGTTACTTTAGTACAGCCATTCCAGCCTTACTGTGGTTGCTGTTTGCATAATTTGTACCATTAAATGTAAAGTGTGTCTCCTGTAGACAGTATATAGTTGGATATTGTTTTTTTTTATATTTTTAGTCTCTGCCTTTTTACTCTTTTTCTGTATGGCTCATGTCTTTTTTGTCTGTTTCTCCATTCCTCTACTGTTTTCTTTTGTATCAAGTAAATATTTTCTAATGTAACATTTAAATTTGTGAAATTTTTTTCACCTTTTAAAATTATTCCTTAAATGTTTCACTAGGGCTTAGCATTTCCAAGGATTGTCATATAATTTAACTTGCTATAATCAGTTCAGATTGACAGTAACTTTCTTCTGGTAAGATTAAATGTCGTACTTCAATATAATATTACATTTCTCTGATTTTTGTGGCATTATTGTAATATATATCTATAAATATTACAGATCCAATAATACATTGTTACAATGCAACTTATAATGTGTGATATATAATATAATGTATATTGTATAAGATCTTTTAAAGAAGCTGAAAGGAGAACAAAAATATATCTACCTTTTGTAATATTGACCTTATTTATCATTTGATTCATTTATTTCTTGTCCTTGTGAATTCAGGTTATCATCTGGAGTGATTTCTTTAGCTCAGTGTAAATTTTCTCCTTTGTTATGTTATCAGTAAAATGTTAATATTTCTATACTTTATAGGCCGCAAATATCTTTTTATTTATCATTTTATACAATCACTTTTTTCGTGTTTGTATTCTAAAAATAATTTTATTGAGATGCAATTTGCATATCATGCAATTAACCATTTTAAGTGTGTGCTTCAGTGATTTTGACAAATTTATGTAATAGTCATCACTATTATTATTTCAGAACATTTTCATCACCCTGATAAAATTTCTTCATACCTCTTGCATTCGCTTTAACCATCCACTAATATACTTTATAAATTATCTTTTCTAGGTAATCATCATTCTTTTTACCTTATTTTTTCAAAGGAAAGATGTAGGCAGAGATGAAGGAGAGTAGAGTCAGGGAAGCAGGAAGAGAAAGGAGGAAGCAGCATTTAAATTTATTTAGTTATCTCGGTTGTTCACCCTGGCCTGAGGATGTGAACCTGGGTCCTTGAGATGAATGTGGACTGTTCTCTCTGCTGAAGGTGGCTGACCGAATCACTGCTCCACTAGGGTATGCCTCTTTTTAATTCTGTTTTTTAGTATATTCACAATGTTATACAACTACTAACCTCTATCTCATTCCAAACATTTCTGTTACTCCAAAATAAAGCCTATATTTGATAAATCATTTGTCCCATTCACCCATCCACTTAGTCCCTGGCAACCACCAGTTGGTATCCTGTCTCCAGATTTGCCTATTTTGAATTATTTCATAAATAGTGCAATGTATTATGTGACCTTTTGTATCTTTCACTTAGCATAATGTTTTTAAGGTTTATTCATATTATAAAAGTATCTGTACTCTATTCCTTTTATGGCTGAGTAATATTTCATTGTGTATATATATATACATTTATGTATATATACATATATGCACATATACACATATATGTATATGTACTTATATACACATATGTGTGTATATGTATTTATAATTGTTTTATAAACCATTTAAAAATATGCATCTAGTTCCCCCTCTGTGGCCAAGGGCATAAAAGCTGTGGACCCAAGTTTGAGACTGGGGCAAAGGATGGGGGGAAAAAAAAAATTATAATTACCTAATGAGCAGTTCTATTTTTTTGTTTATTTGTTTGAGGTGTGTTGCGATTACTCTCTGGGGTAACTTTGTTTAAGCCTTAAGAAGTTCCTTTTTAATTCTTGTAAGGTGTATATGCATATTCTTATTTATTTGGAATGACTTCATTTCAGTTTCATCTTTTGAAAGATAACTGTTGGGTATACTATTATTGGTTAACAGGTTTTTCTTACTTGAGCATTTGAATATGTTATCTCAATACTTTTTGTCTTTTATGTTTCTGAGAAGTCTTTTGTTAATCTTACTGAGGTTACTTTGAAAATGATGAATTGTTTCTTTCTTGCTAAATTTTATTCTGCTTTCCATATGTGCAGGTTATGGTTTTTCAGTACATTGTAGTATTGGGAAGGGAAGTTTTCTGCTGTCACTGTTTCAACTTTTTCTGCTTTATCTCTTTCTCCTTCTGGTAATCTCATTGTATATGTATTTTGGTGTGTTTATCAGTGGGAAGGGCCCTTGAGAACCACACTTCAAAAATTAAATAAGGACTCACAAATACAATTTGAAGAGAAAGAGACAGTTTAATGCACTCTGGGCCCAGGGAGCTCTCTTAGTGAGAAGCCCACGTGTTGGCTAGGTCATTGGGTTTATAGTAGATTTATTGTTCTCAGAGACAGAATGGGGTGGTTACAAAGTGGAGTTATGCTAGTATTTTCTGGACTAGTCAGGTAGTTGATGGGGGTGCCAACTCTTTTTGCCCATTTATAATCAGTCTCATGGCACAGGGGTGAAAGTGAACCTGCCAATGACATTTTAATGGGGAATGGCTACTCTAAGGATCGTCAAGATCTTCGCATAGGTGCTACAGATTGGTTCAAGCTAGGCTGACCATCAGGCCCTTCTTGAGGAACTTCTAAAGCCAAAAGACTTCTCATCAGCCTCGTTGATTGACTGTTTCACGTGAGCTCATGATGGTTTCATTCTGGGCCGTTCTGAAAAATAACCGACAAGTGGAAATTCACTGTGCTGCTTTTGGTTGGCTCCACCCTGCCCTGACTTTGCTGTGGGCCCTAGCCATAACTAGCCTCTAACATCCTTAATAGTATCCTACGTTTCCTAAGGCACTGTTTGTGTTTCTTTATTCCGTTTTTTTTTTTTTTTTATCTCTGTGACCTGTGTCAGTTTACCAAAAATTTTTTTCTGCCAGTTTGAATATCTACTGTTGAGTCCCTGCCAGTGAAATTTTAATTTCAATGATTGTTTTTTTCAACTCCAGAATTCATGTTTTTTGAAAAATAATTTATTTCTTTATTGATATTTTCTCTTTGATGTGACTGTCATCATACCTTCCTTTGCTTCTTTAATCACAGTTCCTTTACTTCTTTGAACATATTTATAATGGCTACTTTGAAAGCTTTTTCTATTGAATCCACTGTGTAGTTACTCACAACCCTACTTAGATGTTCAACTTCATTAATTGCTGACTTACTGTTGTGTTGTTTTCACCAGTACCCTAAGGCATGAATTGTTTACAGTTTAACCTGTATGTTCGATGATTTTATCAATCTCATCCCAGTCTCCACTATCTTTATTAATTTTATTTCCAAAAGCAAAGGTTTAGGAATGAGGGCAAGCAAGCAGGCAGGAAGGAAGAAAGAGGAAGAAGCTTTTCGTTGTTATTTGGTTATTTATCTTGGTTGTTCCCCTTGGCTCTGAGATATGAACCCAGGTCCTTAAACCAGCTGGAGGCAGCATACCCATCTGCTAGACCACCAGGGCATACCAACTTTTACTGTTTTTGAGAGGGTCTTTAAATCTTGAACTTCTCTATACCCTCTTGCAAAGGAAGTCACTTGATATTTTACAAGGTTGGTAGCTGTCTGTCTTAGAGCTTACTATAGTCTCCTAGAAAATCTCCAAATCAGGCTTGTACCTGGGAGTGGGGACAATGACATGCATCTCAGTAACAACTTGCTTTAGGACTGAGTGCTCATTAGAAGAGGGTAGCAGTAGTTTTAGGTCCTCTCTGTTTGCTCACCCAGTGCTGCTGCCTTTGGAAACATGACAGTGACAGTCAGGGCCCTGATGTTCTCAGTGCTTTCACTATCAAAAGCCTTAATCCCATAAATGATCCTGAGTAGAAAAAGAGAATCACTACCTCTTGGCTTCATTCTCCTAGAACTTAGCTTGAGTAACATGGAAGGTAGGAATAGAATAAGAATTGCTGACTTACCCAGAAAATAACCCTCTGACCGGGAGCCAAGGTGAAAGAGGGAGTCTATAGTTTAGGCTGTTAGTCTTGGGTAGAGTTTCTGTTTGAATTGGGAGATTGAGAGGGAGGGAGCAAGTCTTGGTTGAAATATCACATATTTTAAAAAATTATGGATTTTCTGAATAAATGTTTATTCATCTGCTGTGTGTCTTTAGCATAATTTCCAAGGACTATAAATGATTGTTCTTAAAATACTTTTTACTAGTTTTGCTTAGAAGCAGGTTTGTGGAGCACCTCACACTGCAGTATCAATTTTAAGTTTTTTACAGTTGTCTTTTTTTTTTTTTTCCCCAGCTCTGGGTCTTGCAGGTGCCTGATTTCTATAATCTTATACTTTAACTGCCTGAGATACAGGGGGCAGCTTAAATTTATAATTGTAGATTTCAAGTAGGCATTTGGATGGATAGGTTTGGAGTTCAAGGGAGAGGATAGTGTTGAAGATAGAAAATTTAGAGACATGGTGTGTATATGGTATTTTAAGCAATAAAATTGAAAGATTATACTTAGGCTCTGAGAAAGTAGATAGATGGAAAAGTATGTAGGAAGGATTTTTGTGTTTTTTGTCTCTTTTTAAAGGAAAGGTGCAGGTAGGAATGAAGGCAAGCAGGCAGGCAGGAAGAGAGAGGAGGAAGTATTTATTTTTATAAGTTGTACATCTTGGTTGTTCTCAGTCTGGGATGTGAGTCTGGGTCCTTGGGGAATATGTGGACTGTGCTTTGGCCAGAGGCAGTTGACCAAACCACCACTCCACCAGGTCATGCTTTTTTTTGGGCGGGGGGTGGGGGGGAGGAAAGGTACAGGCAGTAATAAAAGTGAATATGGGGGAAGAAGCATTTTTATTTAGTTGTTCAGATCAGTTGTTCCTCTAGACCTAGGGTATGAACATGGGTCCTTGGAATGTATATGGACTGCATTCCTTCAGATTTAACTGCTCCTCCACCAGGACGTGCCAAGTCATGCTTATTTAAAGGTAACTGCCATTAGAGAAGAGTTAAATCTGTATAAAGTTAGGAGACATTTAGCAATTTCATTAACTTCCAGCTAAGTAATGGCTTGCTTTTTCTGTTAGTTGTTTAATCTCAGTTTCCTCAACTAGAATGAAGGGGTAAAGCTAGTACCTACCAAGGCTTCTTGTGTCCTCCATCTCCAACCTGTCATTTTTATAATCAGCTGACACCCTATTAAGAAATATCATTTTTGCTTTCTCAATTCTGGGTATTCATCTAATCTGTACTCAGCGCTAGTTAGAATTTAGTGAAACGGGGTTATTTATACCTTGCTAGTAGGAATGAATTTAGTAATGTGTATCAAGATCCTGACAAGGGTCAATGCCATCTGACTCAGTAATTCTTCTTTCGACATTCTCCCACAACTTCACATTTTGTTATAAAGGACTTTACCAGATATACTTCAGAGTATTTAATACTGACTGTATGTCTTTATATCACCAATCAAGCTAGAACCTTCATATGTCATTTCTAGTGACTTTAGAAACTTTCTGAAGTTTAGGAAAAGATGGTTTAATTTGTCAGGTAAAATTAATTTTCCCAGAAGTTTATTTGTTGACGAAATCAACATTTTGCTTAATGTTCACAGATAAGCACCATGACACTGGCTTTTGCAAAATGAAAGATTTATTGCTAGCCAGCCAAGGAGGAAGCCAAAGCAGGTGACTTGAAGATTAGCCTTGCCCCTCAAATTAGCTGTGTGTTTATATAAAGTAGTGTAGGGTGGCAGGCTAGGGCCTTGGATAAAGACAAAGGGGAAGCTTTCGGTAAGGTGTGTGCTGTGTAGCTACAAAAAGACACTGAGGGGCCTTAAGGGCAAGCTGCTAAATGAAAAAGGTCTGAAAAGACTACATGCTGTATGATTCCAAATACATGACTTTCTGAAAAAGTCAAAACTACGGAGATAGTAAAAAGATCAGAAGATCATTGGTAACCAAGGGTTCAATGAGAGTGAATGATGAATAGTTGGAACAGAGAGGATTTTTAGGGTAATGAAAATACCTGCTTGATATACCGATGCATATTTATCATTATACATTCATTTGTGCTAACCCATAGGATGTTTATCACTAAGAATATGGACTTTTAGTTAACAGTAATATATCAGTATCAGTTCATGAGTTGTAACAAATGTACCACACCAATGAAGGTTAATAGGGGAAACTGAAGGGTGGAGAAGGGAGTATTTAGAAGTGCTTTGTCATTTCTGCCCAGTTTTTTGTAAACCAAAAATTACTTTAGGAAAAAAATATTTGGTGGGCTCTAGTGGCCTAGTGGTTTAGTTCACCATGGTGCAGTCCACATACATCCCAAGGTCCCTGATTTTTTCAAGATTTGGGGCCAGAGGAAACAACCAAGATAAACTACTCAATAAAATAAATAAAATGCTTCCATCTTCTCTCTCTTTCTGCCTGCTGCTTCTGCTCATCTTTATTCCTACCTACACCTCTCCTTTAAAAAAAATGAACTTTTTGAGCAAGTCTGTAGGTAGACTACTATGTCATAAGTGTATGGGAGAGTATCTTTGTAATGGTGGGTGGAGTCACAGATAATTAGATATTTCACAGCATTGTTTTACATTCACAATGGAGTGTCTTCTATTTTATTCTTTGTAGTGAGTATTTAGTACCAGCTCCTTAAAATATTTAAAAATAACTTTTACATATTCTTTTCTATTGTTTTTTTTCTCTTTCTAGATCTGTACTGTTGAATTAATGAATTCAAAATGTAAATTCCAGTACATGTCATGTGATTCTAACATTCATCAGTGGAAATCATAATGTCCAAATCTTTTTCTTTCCTAGGGAAAGACTTTGAAGCTCAAATTGCAAGCTAGGTAGAAATACTTTGGTTAGAGACATAAGTTCAAATCTTGCCAGTTTACCAGCACCTCAAGAAGCACATTTTAATTTCCTGTTAATGAACAGATGTCATTTCAACTTGAACCAGAAATGATTACTTACTTGGAAAAAATCTTCCATTTTACATTACAGATTAGAAAACAAAGATGCCTTTTCTGTCATCAACTCAAATTCTGTGTACAGAACCTAAACCCAGGTGGTTGTAGTGACAATCCTCATGTGCCCCACACACCTGAAGCAAGCACACTGTTTAAAAAAGGTGGACAATTCTGTGAGAAGACCTCTCTCTTATGGCTAATATCTCCTGGGCCACTTTGGGAACCCAAAATTATTTTCTGCTGTGCGCATTATGTTGTCTCCCTTTAATTTGTGTTTGAATATATGACCGTAACTCCGAAGAGTTAAAAATTTTTCTGCATATCTTGGTAAGGCTGCAATCTTTGTTTACTATGAGTTATATTGTGAAGAATATGAAGACCACCCATTTAGTTTGGTGCCACTGCCTTGGTTTTCACTAAGGTGGCTGCAGTTTTGCCACATTTGCTTTTGTACCATCAGTTCAGTGTCAACACAGCCATAAAGGCAAACAGTATCTTCATGTTTTTATGAAAGCAGTTTTGACATTATAGAAACTTTGAAAGAGGTTTGGAAGCCTTCATGATCCATGGACCACACTTTGAGAACTAATTAGACAGCTCTGTGATAAAAGTTACTCAACTAGCCAAAACAGGGAGGGATTACTTTTCCCATTACTTAAGCAGAACATTGCTAGGGAAGAGTTTAACTACATGGAACAATGCTCATTTCTATGCCAGCCACCAGGAATAGAAGTGCAAACACTTCTTTCCATTGCAACTTGGTATTGCAGTCACCAAGGAAAATATAACCCTCAAGCACTGACCTGGACAGTGCTTTTACTCACATAGAGAAGAGACAAGTTGAGCTCTAATAGTATAAATGACCCGTGGATTGCCTTGGTGGTCACTGCAGGGCAATTGGCTTATATGCATACCTCCTGTGCTACAGCAGAAGAACCCCATATGAAATCTGAAATTTCCCCCAGCTAAAAACTGGGGACCTGTAGGCAGACCATTGAAACACCCACTTAAGCAGAACAAAGAAGGAGCACATTTTAAGCCTGAAACAGGAACAGTCTTTCCACACAAGCTGTCTGGATTCTAGCTCTTGGTAAGGAAGTGTTCTAGTGCCAGAGCCCATTCTTTCGTGACCAAGCAGGGTTGAAAAACTGTGGGCATGACACTGCCTTTCCCAGTAATTCTGTGTGACATGTTACCATTACAGTATTAACTCCTGCTTTCTTTAGCCAAGTCTTGTTGCTTTACTTAGTTTTTTTGTTAAATTATTTTTCCCTAATGTATTCTGTGACATTTTCGTGTTTAAATTTAGAATTTTAATGCAATTATATAGATGTTTACATTTTAAATTAATAGGGAATTGTGTAAAATTTAAAAATTATAATAGATGTGAATCCAAAGTAGTAAATAAGTAGAGAAGTTAGGTATTAAACAAAAAAGCAAATGACCTACTAAAAAATGGCAAGTTGAACTGAATAGACACCTTTCTAGAAAAGACACACAGATGGCCTACAGACATGAAAAAAATGCTCTACATCACTCACCATCAGAGAAATGCAACTAAAAATCACAATAAGGTATCACAATAAGATATCACAATAAGATATCACCAGGGAGAATGACCTATATTAAGAGGACTAGAAATAAGTATTGGAGAGGGCATGGAGAAACAGAGGCCCTCCCACACTACTGGTAAGAATGTAAATTACCCCAGTCTTTTGAAAAAAGTATGGAGATTTCTCAAAAGGAAAAAAAGATGATTCTATCCTTCAGTTTAGCAATCCCGCTTCTAGACATATACCCAGAGATTACAAAAACTAATCAGAAAAAAATATCTATCTCTATGTTCATAGCAGCATAATTCACAATAACCAGGACATGAAAAAAAACTAAATGTTCTTAACAGATGACTAGATAAAGAAGCTATGGTACATGTACTCAGTGGAATTCTATGCAGCTGTTGTAAAAGATGAAATCATGCATTTTGCAACAACCTGGCTGGAACTGAAAGTTATTATGCTAAGCAAAGTAAGTAAAAAAGAATTACAGGTTGGTTTCACTCATATGTGGAATATAAAAAACAATTCTCACCAAAATTCACAGGATGTAAGACTGGCTACAGGGAGAGTAGAAGGGGGAAGGTAACAAGGGAGGGAGGAGGGAGTAACAGTGCTAAAGGGCACTAGAACTCTGGCGGTGGGTGTGGTGTGAAATACAAGTGATTTCAGAATTCTGAAATGAATATAACAATGTAAATACAAATAGTAAAACAAAAAGTATTTATTACAAATGTCCTCAAGACCAAAGAAAGGATAAAAATGAAAACTTACAAAACATAAGCCATTTTTATACATTGGGGAAGCATGTCATCAGTTTCTGTCATTGCTTCCTTAAATTATCCTGCCTACTTACAGCCAGTCTATTTTGGGTGGGGGTGGTGGTATTAGACTAGCGAATGACACTTTGTAGATACGATTATCAATAGACAGGGTAGGAGGCAAAGGAATCTTAAATAATTTTTATGTAGGAAATATTCCTGTTTTGTTTTTCCTTCACGGAAAGATGCAAGCAGGAATGAATGCAGGCAGGAAGAGAGGAGGAAGTATTTAATTCATCCTGAACCAGCGACCTGGGGAGTGTATGTGGACTACTCCCAGTAAACTAAACCGCTAGGTCACCAGGGCAACCCGTTCTTCACTCTTGAGCGAGATGACAGCATGACCTCCCTTTTCACGAGAGCACAGATTTCTCCTCTCAATAGCAACTTTGGTGTGCTTTGCTGGAAGGATGCATCTATTTCCTTTGGTTGTCACTGTATCTTTTTAAGTCCTAACTAGTGTTTTTGGGAACATGCATTGCTTTGGATTAAATGTCCTAGTGTATAAAAATAACATAAGCTCTGAAATGATACACTGGAAAGTTTCCAGTGGGATGATTTCTAATTTTTAACTACATGTAATTCAGTTTACATATTAGTTCAGTTTCATTAAAACATGTGTCAGGTTATAAATATTAGTACAAGAAATCATCTATAGGCCATCTGAAATACTAGATTACTGCATTACCAGTCTTATTTGAATAATAAGAGCTGTTATCCTTAATTAAAACTTTGTGTAAAGTTCTTTGTAATTGATAGGAATATGTCCAAATTTTAGTTACTGGAAATAAAGTAAATGAGCAAGAGATGAGTACAAGGGTAAAATACTGGCAAGGAAAGGCTAAAGAAATATGGGGTCCATGTGAATATGTGAGGGTGTCTTTTATATTTGAGATAGTATTTCCATCTTTCAATATTGTTCCTCTTTATAAACTTCATTGGGTTTTTTAAAATTCAAATGACTTAATTTGAGAATTGGCATTATGATCATCAATGTAAATTGATCTATAGATATATAGGTTTAAGTTATATTTCTGCCAGTTCATACAATGAATATTTCTAATTGTTCTCAGTTATTTTGGAATTATACATCATTTGATTATATATGTGTGTGTGTATATATATACACACACACATATATATAGAGAGAGAGAGTTCTGAACTTTTTCTTAGAAAAAGTTTCCCTGAGATTCCCAATCCTGTTGTCAGTGCCCTTGACCATAATTCCTATTCATGTTTGTGAATTGAATGTGAAGGAAACAAAATAACAGCAACAAAACTGAATCAATGTTTAAGTGACTTGCTATTAGAACATGGGGAATTAGTACATCTAAAACATATGGGAAATTAGTGGAAAAAAAAAGGTTACCAGGCGTGCTCTGGTGTTCGGGTGGGGGCTGGGGGCTGTGCACATAGAGCCCAGGTACCCAATTTGCAGCCGGGGGCCGGGGGAACAGCTACAAACTAGTTCATCTTGGTTGCCCCCCAACCCTATGTCTCAAAGCTGTTCTCTGAGATGTATGTGGAAATATGTCCAGTGGCCTAAACAACAAAATGCTGCTTCCTCCTCAACTTGTTTCCCTGTTTCCTGCCCGCCTTAATTCTTGCATGCCTGCCCTCCTCTTAAAATAAGTTTCCTATTGGTACTCCTTGGTGGGATGCGGTTGGGTGCAGTTCACATACATCTTAAGGACCTGGGTTCATGTCCTGGGGCCAAGATGAACAACTAAATAAAATGCAGCTTCCTCTTCACCATGCCTACTTGCTGCTTGAATTCATTCCTTCTTCTATCTTTCCTTTAAAAGAAATTACCTGTAATCCTACCCCCAAGAAGTAGTTCCTGCTAATATTTTTATGTATTTCCTTCCAGTCCTTTTTTTTTTTTCAGACTTCCCTTAAAAAAATTTTTTTTAAAGGAAAGGTGCAGGAATGAAGGTAAGCAGAGGCAGGCAGGCAGGAAGAGAGGAGGAGGAAACATTTGTTTAGTTCATCTCAGTTGGCTCTACATCTGGAACCCAGGTCCTTGGGATGCATGTTGACTATGTCTGGTGGCCTAATCTGCTAGGCCACCAGGGCATGCCTGAAATAATTTTTTTTTTAGAAAAGGTGCAGGTAGGAATGAAGGTGAGTAGGCAGGGAGGCAGGTAGGCAGGCAGGCAGGCAGTCAGGAAGAAAGAGGTGGAAGAAGCCCTTTATTTTATTTTTATTTCAGTTGTTCATATTGATTGTCCCTTCATCGTGCACTGGGTCTTGAACCTGGAACCTTGGGATGTTTGTGGGACTGCACCTAGAGTATAGACTGCTAGGCCACCAGTGTACTCCCTAAGATCCTGTTTTTAAAGGTCAAATATGACACAGGTAATTTAAAATTAGGTAGAACCAGTGAAGGACAAAATGATGAATGAAATAAAAGATCTTAAATAGCATTTTAAGTAAGCATTTTAAAATGAAAATATTCTGCATTATTTTAAAAATGGAGATTGGATTTAGAAATAGGACTACAGAACTCATCTCTCCAACCATATATAGTAAGTCCTCACTTAACATCATATATAGGTTCTTAGAAATTGACTTTAAATATAGTGTAAAATAGTGTAAAGCAGTTTCTGGTTTAATGTCATTTTCTTCAGCATAATGGGGATTGCTTTTTTTTTCATCAATGTTATAACAGGGATGTTGAAAAAACATTATTTGTATATTTTATGAATATTTTGATAATTACTAATAGGGCATATAAAAATGCAGAAACTCAGACCTTGTTAATAATTTTTCACTTTATTATTACTAACATATTTTAGAAGAATTTGAAACATAACAGCTTTATCCAGATACTCACATTTAACACCATAAATGTGTTTATCAGAAAATAAAGTTGCTTCTTGACTTTTCTCTTAGTTTTTCAACACTTCCTAGGTAATTGTTTTAAGCATTCATTATTTTAGAGGAAGAAAGCAGGCAAGAATGAAAGCAAACAGGCAGGCAAACAAAGAGAGGAGGAAGCATTCATCCATCTTTGTGTTAATTGTTCATGTTTGTTATTCACCTCAGTCTTGGGCCATGAACCCATGTCCTTGGGCTTTTATGTCCTGGACCCAGGTCCTAGGCCTTCCAGAGCTATGGACTTAACTGCCAAGTCATCAGGGTATGCCTATAATTAATTTTTAAATTTAGATTAATTCCCCTAAAAGCAAAACCATGCATAGGAGGGTGGCTCACACCCAGTATTTGGTTCTGATGTTGAGGCTGATGGTACCACAAACACAGCAGTGGTATAGAAAAGTTTATGCATCTGATGAGGTTTTCTGAGGAGAACAGGGCTAGCTCCTAACCTCATCTGAAAATGGGTTGGGATTTTTCTGGTGGTTAGGGTGTAGGGTTCCATGTCTAGGCCTGCGCTTGTTTTGTATGAACTTGCAGCTAAGTAGGCAGCACTTAGACTTTCTTATTGACTTGCTCAGATCAGGGCAAGAGTAGAGAGTGGTGGTTTTAAAAGCTGTCAGTAGTCAAACATCAAAACTGGAATCAGATTTACATGCCACATCTACCTTCCTAACCACTTTGTGTAAATAATTTTGAAAAATCTGTTTTCCTAGCATTTTCCAGGGGAGCTAACAGTGATGATAGCTAACACTTATGTCTAACACATAAACTGACATGGTAATGAGTGCTTTACAAATGTTTGTTTAATCTTACTATAGAATAAGTATGCATTAGGCAATATTATCTTCATCTAGAGATGAAAATTTTGAAGAACAGAATTTTCCCAAGTCTGCATAGGTATCAAGTGACAGATAAGATTTGAAAACAGGCAGTTTAAGACATAGTACCTTTCTCTTCTTTCTGATCCTTTGCAGTGGCTTCCAAAATTCCATGTTAATTAAAAGGGTTTTCTAAAGGATGAGTTTTGGGCACACCCTGGTGGACTAGCGGTTAGGTCCCTCCTAACAGTTCACATACATTCCAAGGATCTGGGTTTACATCTCAGGCCTGGGGTGGACATGAAGGGGACAACCAATATGAACAAAATAAAATGCTTCTCCTCCTCTCTTGCCTGTCTACTTGCATTCATTCCTGCCTGCACCTACCTTAAAAAATGAGTTTTGAATCACTTTGAATTTTTGTGAATTAGAGCAACTTTTAGGTGCTAGGAGATGCTCTTTCAGGGAAATGTGCATTTCTTCTTCTTTATAAACCCTAGCAATGGCACATCCTGGTGGTGTAATGGTTGAGTTCAGTCCACATATATTCCCAAGACCTTGGTTTGTGTCCTGGGGCTAGTGGGAACAACCAAGGTGAACAACTAAATAAAAATGCTTCTCCCTCCTCTCTCTTCCTGCCTACTTGCCGCTGCTCTCATCTTCATTCCTGCTTGTACCTTTCCTTAAATAAAAAGAATAGCAATATACTATTCCTATTGAATGGGCTAACATCACCATAATTTTGGTCCCTATTCACTATGTTAGGATATTTATACATCCTCTTTTAATATTTAAAATATAATTCAATTTTGAGAAAGCAGAAGAGGGATTACAACTGCCCATGTCTTAAATTTGTACTGTTCTTGAGTTGGTCTTTGTTATATAGCCACTCAGAATCCAGTCTTTATAAACATGTACACCAGGAACTTGTAAAGGCAAAAAAATGATCAAGTGTATGCTAGTCTTATTTAGGAGGATAGATACCTCACCAAAACCATGAAAAATGGTGACAAATTTGTTAGAAATATGTGTTAGGGTTAATACTCATCACAACTTCTTAACTTTAGAGAAAGTAACTTCAGCGATGTCCTTTTGCAGTCAGCAATATGTGACATTATATTTTTTCTGAAATACAGCATTTTTATGTAAGATGTATTTTGAATAAAGGAAGCAGTTTTTCTTAGATGTCTTAGATTTTGTATAGTTTTAGCTTATCCAGGTGATTTTTTGGTTGTTGTGTTTTGTTTTGTTTTTCTTTAATACGGGTATTCAGTTGTTTCAGCACCATTAAATTGCCTTGAAATTTGTGCTGAGGAGTCAAATGGTCATTTATACACAAGTATATCTTTGGGCTGTGTTGTAGTGATCTACATATTTTTTTCTTACACCTGTGCTCTACTGCCTTAATTACTATGGTTTTGTAGCAAGTTTTGAAATCAGATAGTATAAGCTTTCTAGTTTTATTCTTTTTCAAAGTGCTTGACTAGTCTGTCTTTTTTATTTCTACTCCTTTATAACTTTTGACATTTACTTGTCTAAGAAACTATTTCTCACTTTTTAAAGTTTTAAAAATTGTAGTAAAATATACATAAATAATATTTATCATTTTAACCCCTTATAATTGCATACTTCACTGGCTTTAACTATATTCACAGTGCTTAATACTCATCACCACTCTATACCCAAAATATTTTCATCATACTCGATATGTACTCTATCCCATGAATAATGATTTCCCTTTTTAATTCTGTCCCCAACCCCAGTAACCTCTATTCTAATCTCTATCTCTATGAATTTGCCTGTTCTAGCTCCCTAACTCGTCTTAGTAGAATCACACTGTTTGTTCTGTGTCTGTCTTATTTGACTTAGCATAGCATTTTCAAAGTCCATCCACTTGTAACTGCCAAATGTCTTCCAAAGTGGCTACATTATTCTCATTTCCAATGAACAATAATTCTACATCTTGACAAGAATTTGGTATTGTTTAATTTTTGGATTTTAACCATTCCAATAGTTGAAGAGTGGTATCTCATTTTAGTTTTCAGTCACTTAATAGCATATGATGTTGAATTCCTATTCTTAGTGTTATTTGCCACCTGTGTGTCTTCTGTGGTGAGGTGTCTGTTCAGATCAGTTTTGACATGATTTTTTTTCTTTAGCTTGCTGATATGATAGATCATGTTAATTTTTTAATGTTGAAAACATTTTGTATACCTTATGAATTCCACGTGATAATCATTTATAATTCTCTTATATACTGTTAGATTTGCTATTATTTTGTTGTGGAATTTTACATCAAGTTCATGACAGATGTTGGTCTTTAATTTTCCTTTATTGTAGTGTGTTTTTCAAATGATGTCGGTGTAAGAATAATGCTGCTCCCATAGAGTGAAATAGGATCTGTTCCCTCTAATCTTGTTTTGTGGAAGAGATTGTAGAGAATTACTATAATTTCTTCTCAAAAGACTGGTAGAATTTAACAGTGAAACCTCTGGATCTGATGCTTTCTTATCAATTCAATTTCTATATAGGTATATTTAGAGTTCATAATTACTGATTCAGGTTATGTATTTCTCCTTAGGTGAGTTATGAGAGTTTGTGTCTGTTAAGGAATTTGTCCATTTCATCTAAGTTATCCAATTTATGGGCATGGAATTATTTACATTATTCCTTTATTACTCTTTAATGTTCATGGGATAAGTAATAATGACCCCTCTTTCATTCTGATATTAGTATTTCATTTTTTCTTAGTCTGTTTAGAGTTTTATCAATTTATTGATCTTCTGAAATAACCAGAATCTAGGTTCATTGATTTTTCTCTAGTGATTCCTGTTTTCAGTCTCATTGAGTCTACTCTAATTTTTATTTAATTTGCTTCATTTTGCCTTGTCTTCGTTACCTAGTTTCATAAGGTGATACTTAGACATTTATTTTAGATCATTTTTCTTTTCTAAGTTTTGCATTCATTGCTATCAATTTCCCTCTGCATTGATTTTGCTACATCCCACAATATTGATACATTGTTATTTTCATTTTCATTTGATTAAAAAGTATTAAAAAATTTTTCTTGAGACTCTTTTTTTGGCTCATACATTATTTAATTTTCAATATGTTTAGATTTTTCAGCTATCTTTTTGTTACTGATTTCTAATTTTATCTCTTTGTGACCTAAAAGCATATTTTCTATCATTTATATCCTTTTAAATTTGTTAAGGTATTCATTATGGTTCAGAATATAGTTATCTTGGTGAATATTCCGTGTACTCTTAAGAATGTGTATTCTCATATTTGATAAAATATCCTCTAAATGTCTTTCAATTAGATCTAATTGATGAATGTACTGTTTAGTTCAGCTATATCCTTACTGATATTCTGGCTACTGGTTTTATCTGTTACTTACAGAAGTGTGTTGAAGTCTCCAGCTGAAATAATAGATTCATCTTGCAGTTCTATCAACTTTGTTTCATATAGCACTGTCGTTAGGTGCATACACATTAAGGATTGTTGTATCTTCATGGAATGGATCCTTTATCATTATGTAATGCCTCTCTATCTCTGGTAATTTTTCTTGTTCTGAAGTCAGTTTTGTCTGAAATTAATGGATAACTGAGCTTTTTTTTTTTTTTAGTCTCGGCATGATATATCGTTTTAAATCCCTCTACTTTTAATCTATCCGTGTCATTCTTTATCTATCCATGGCTTTCTTTAGATAAGATATAGTTGGATCCTGTTTGTTTGAGGTTTTTTCCTCAGTATGTGTTCTTTGTTTATTTTATCAAGAGAAATTATTTCTTAGCTCCAACATTCATGTTTCATAGTTTAGGAACACAAGTTAGTGATGAACTTCCATGGAACTCAACCCAAAAATGTATTTACATTTGGAAATCATTTTGCACTCTTCTACTATGGTCTCCTGTCCTCAAAATCTTTTATGGAGTCATAATTTCTATGGAAATATGTACATGCCTTTTTTCTTGGTTTAGCCATAGCAAAATTATGGAAAGCTGCAGTCCTCAAAGACGTAATGAATGCTCCAACAGTTTAAAGTTTTCTCATCTGTAAAAGCAATGATGGTTATTCAACACCAACATCATTCTAGACTGAAGGAGAAATGGCTAGTGCTCCAGCTTGCCTGGATCTTGTTTTTTTTTTTTTTTTTAAGGAAAGGTGCAGGGAGGAATGAAGGCGTGAAGGCAGGCAGGCATATGAGAGAGGAAGAAACACTTTATTATTTTTTATTTAATTGTTCTGGGACCAAGGAGAGGAACTAAGATGAACAGCTAAATAAAATAAAATGCTTCTTCCTCTTCTCTTCCTGCCTCTGCTCTCTTTATTTCTACCTTCATCTTCCCTTTTAAAAAATCAAAATAAAAACATTTGGCTTATATTTTACATTTTGTCTAAATTTTTAGTTCTGTAAGTAAGGTACTAGGGTAAATTTGGTTCCTTTTATTCCAGATGTCAGAAAGCAATTGTGAAATTTTCTTTCTTTTTTTTTTTTTAAGGAAAGGTGCAGGCAGCACTGAAGACAAGCAGGCAGGAAGACAGGAATTGAGAGGAGGATGAAACACTTTATTTTATTTAGTTCATTTTGGTTGTTTCCTGAGAACCCAGGACCTAAACTCAGGAACCTTGTGATGTATGTTGGCTATGCATCCAGTGAACTTAACCACTAGGCCATCAGGGCACGCTGTCTTGTGGTATTTTAACATAATGATATAAACATGGAACCTGAAAAGTCATTGCATAGAACCTGAAAATCTACTATGTTGCATGAATTCTGTGTAGTTGGAGAACATTGCTTTGCCACTTTATATCACAAAATATCAACTTTACATGTCATATGGTTGAATTAAATATTGAAGTTGTGCCCTGGTGGAGCAGCAGTTAGGCTAATCGCATCCAAAGGAGCAAACCACATACCCTTGTGTTTGAATCCTGGGCCCAGGGGGAAGCAATCTGTGAGAAACTCAATAGAATAAAGATGCTTCTTCCTCTTCTCTCCTCCTGCCTACCTGCACCTTTCCTTAAAAAACAGAAAGGAACGTTAAAGACGAATATTACTTAACTTTATCATCACTGCTCTAGGAATCTAACATTGATTAATAATGAATTGCTTAGCATCTGTCTTACTTAGTCCAAAACTTCTTAAAAGTTTTCTATACATAAAATCAATCTGGAGAATCTTGTTAAAATGTAGATTCTGATTTAGTTGTTCTTGGTTGAGGCCTGACTTTCTGCAGTTCTAATGTGCTCCCAGTGGATGTTGATGCTTCCAGTCCATGGGCCCCATTGATAGTATTAAGGAGTTTTCCTCTTATTACACAATAAGCACACATTTAGGTTATTATCAAAGCAAGGGTATTATTTTATAGAGTATTATATGTGTTCTTGCACACTTATCAAGGATTAGTTGACCATTATGCTTGGTTTATTTCTGGGCTCTCTTCTGCTCCATTGGTCAGTCTGTCTCCTTATATGCCAATATCATACTATTTGGTTACCATAGCTTTGTAATAATATTTGAAATCGGGAAATATGATTCCTCCAGCTTGTTCTTCTTTCTTATGATTACTTTGGCTATTTGGAGTCTTTTGTGATTCCATATACATTTTAAGATTATTTTTCTGAGAAAAATTGCCAGTGGAATTTTTCCAGGGATTACACTGGGTTTGTAGATTACTTTGGAGTATATGGACATTTAAAAAATAGTGTTCTGGTATAGCCTGGTAGCTTAATGGTTAAATTTGCCAGATGCAGTCCACATACATATGAAGGACCCACGTTGAGTCTGGGGTAAAGGGGAGCAACCAAGATGAACAACTAAATAAAATGCTGCTTCCTCCTCTCTCTTCCTGCTTGTCTATCTCTGCTTTCCTTTATTCCTTCCTATGTCTTTCCTTTATAAAGAAAAAGTCTTCCAAATCATGAACATAAAAGTCTTCTAATCCATGGAATATCTTTATATCTTCTTGAATTACTTTCTTCAGTTTTCTTACAGTTTTCAGTGTGCTGGTCTTTTACCTCCTTGTTTAAATTTACTTTTAAGTGTTTGTTTTTCTGAAATTTTTTATTTATTTACTTATTTTTTGTTTATTCTCCTCTGCCCCAGTTGTGAACTTTGCATGATAAGACTTTACATGAGTCACACCCCCCAGATATCTCAGTCACCTGAGCCACAAAGTACACCCATATTTTATTGTTTTTGATGCTATTATAAATGGAATTATTTTTATTTATTTTGGGTAGTTTATTGTTAACATATAGAAATGCAACTGATTTTTGTATTCTGAAAGTTTTAGTTCCAAAAGTTTTTTTGGCAGGACCATTAGAGTTTTTTATATATAAAGTCATGTCATCTGCAAACAGACATTTAACTTGTTTGTTTCCAGTTTGGACACTTTATTTTTCTAGTTGTTTTGACTAGGACTTCTAGGGTAGTGCTTCAAACCTGACCTTAGAGGAAAAGCTTTCACTTTCACCATCAACAGATGAGTGGTATGTATATATTTGTATATGTGTTGTGTATATGTGTGTGTGTGATCTGTCTATCTACAGTCCCCATCTAATATAAGTAGGTTCTTGGAAAATGACTTTTAAGTGATATGATGAAACCAATTTTAAAATAATTAAACCCAGTTTACTATAGACTAATTGACATAAGCAAGAGTTAAATTTTTATGACATTTCTAGTCAGAAAAACATTAACAAACTTCTAAATAAAAACCCAAAGCTCTAAAATTAAACAATCATTCATTCATTCCCAACCTGCTTAATCCCATTCCACTCAAGGGTAGCTGGATCTAGATCCTATCCTGTTAGCTCAGGTTACCAGGTGGGCAGCCACCCTTCCACCCTTCTATCACAGGACGTGAAGCACTCACACACTCTCATACTAATTCACACTGGGGCAATTTAGATACTCCACTGAAACTCACATGCTCATATTTGGGATTTGAGAAGAAATAAGGGTTCTGGGAGAAAATCTATGCAGTCATGGGGAGAACATGCAAACTCTACATGGACAATGACCCCAGCCAGGAATCGATTTTTTTCTCATCAACATTATAATGAAACAATGTTGAGCAGAGTGCTGTTATTCAAAGACCTGTGTGTGTGTGTATACATGTATGTTTATACACACAGAGCAGACTTATTCAGTTATAAAAATAAAATTTTGCCATTTGAGACAATATGAGTAAAAACTTGACATTAGGCTAGGTGAAGTAACCAGACACAGGATAGAAAAAAGTTGTATTCATAGAATCACTAGAAAGGCGGTGCCAGGGGCTGGCGATTTGGACAAACAATGCAAACTTTCAGTTATAGGATGAGTTAAGTTCTAGGTATCTGTTATAGAGCATGATGATTATAATTAATAATACTATATTATATACTTGAAATTTGCTACGACAAAAAATTCTTTGTTATTTTTAACATCAAAAAATTACTAAGAAATGTGCCCTGACATAGCATCGGTTTGGCCAGTTGCTTTTGACCAATGCAAGTCCACATGCATCCCAAGGTCCCACGTTTGTGTCCTGGGGCTTCGCCGGGAGCAACCAAGAACAACTAAAATGAAAGAAATAAAAATACTACTTCTCTTCTGTTTTCCTGCCAGCCTGCCTCTGCTTGCCTCTCTATTCCTGCCTGCACTTGAAAAAGAAAAGTAAACAAACAAAAAAGCTAACTATATAAAGGAGATGAATGTGTTAATTAGATTAAGTATGCAAATCATAATGTACATCAAATCATCACATTCTATACCTTTAAGAAAAACTGCAGTGTACAACTGATTTATATGTGTTTTTTTTGTGACTCATACCTCAGTAAAGCTGGAGAAAAAAAAAAGAAAACCTTAGAAGTAAATTACATTTATTCTATTATTTAGTGTTATTTTGAATATATTCTGGGGGAGGCACTGTTACTCCTTAGGGGTTTAGGGCTGCTGGTTTTCTTAATGTACATTGTCTTGATTTGATCCTTTGCTCTTATAGTTACCATCCTAACAGGCATTCATTCATACTGAAAATTATCCTCCTAATCTTTCCTGGGTTTTAGTTTCTTCCTGAACCAGTAAAACTGGTCCTCAAATATATTGGTCTGAGAAATGCTTTATGTATTTAAAAATTAATGAAAATATTTTATATGTGTGGGTTATACCTATTGATATTTGTTGTAATAGCTATTAAAACGGAGAAATTTAAAATTGTTTAATGATTATTTAAAATATCAATAATCCTATTAACATAACTTGAATTTTTAAATGAAAATAACTTTCCCACTATATTTCTTCTCTTTTCTTTTTTTCAAAGAAAAGATGTAGGCAGAAATAAAAGTGAGTAGGCTGGTGGAAGAGAGGAGGAAGAAGTATTTGTTTTTATTTACTTAGTTGTTTCTCCCCACCCCCACTTTCCCAGCTCATGAACCTTGGACAAATGCTCTTGTATTCTTGTATTCTTATTATTTCTAAACTATGGATAACTGATTTCCTGTACTTAATGGAAAATTATTTTATATTTTATTTATTATACACGTTTATGGAGTACCTTTAAAGCACTGTTTTAGGCTTTCAGTGGTGAATTCAAGATATATAAGATCTTTGCTCTCATGTACTCTACATTCTAGTTTATAGGAAACATTAAGTAAAAAATAAAGCAGAATGATGGGGTAAGGGAAGCTACTTTAGAGGATGCTTATTCAAAACTTCTCTGAGGAAGTGACATTTGGATAGTCCTTAATAATGGAGAGCTTTTGGCGGGAAGAGTATTCCAAGCAGCAAGTGTAAAAATCCTGAGATAGGAAAACATTTCATGTGTTAAAAAGATAGGAAAAAGGCCACTGAAAGCATTTACTCAGTTTTATGATGAGATCATAGTAAATGCTAACAAACTTCTAAAACCTACATTTATTTCTTCTATAAGGTCTTTATAAGAAATTGGCCATATGAACTAACCTGCTATTAATATGTTCATTTAGCAACTCCATTACTAAGTATAAATTTGTGTTGTGACGTAACACTCTCTTGACTTTCCTCCTGTCTTGGTCTTTGGGGGTTGTGCCTCTTATACTTCTCTTACTGCTTAGTCTTGAACTTCTCTTCTCACTTCATGATATCTTTGAGTGATCTTATCCATTTCCATTATTTTATCATTTTGGGATAAAATACATTGAACTCATCTATTTTCTTTCTAATTTCATTGTCACCACCTTAATCTAAGCCTCTATCTTGGAACTCCTAGTGTAGCTTCTTTCATTATTTCTCTACTTTTGCCTTTGCCAGTATTCCCAACCACCTTCCATCTGAGAAATATGGAGTAAGCTTTTAAAAGCATGACTTAGGTGTGCCCTGGTGGCATAGCAAATAAGTCCACTGGTTGTAGTCCACGTATATCCCAAGGACCTGGGTTTATGATATGGGGCCAAGATGAACAATTAAATAAATGTTTTCTTCCTCTTCTTTCTTCCTGTTTGCCTGTCTGTATCTTTTCTTAAAAAAAAAAAAGATGAATTAGATCTTGTCACTTTCCTGTTTAAAAAAGAAAAGGTACAAGCAGGAATGAAGGCAAGTAGACAGACAGAAAGAGAGAAGGGGAAGAAGCACTTTATTTATTTCTATTTTTTTTAGTTGTTCATATTGACTGCTTCTGCCCCCTGGCCCCGACCCAGGACTCAAACCCAGGGGTATGTGTTCTGCACTCCTTTGGAGGCAATTGACCTAACTACTACTGCACCAGGGCACAACCAGTTTAAAACCATTTAATGGTACTTTAGTACTTTGAATGAAATCAGACTTCTTAACATGGTCTGTAAAGCCCTGAAAATTCAAACTCAATTTTCCAGTCTCATCTTTCAGCCATACTGACTTTGTTAATCTTAAAACGTGACATGCTTTTGTGCCCTGGTGGCTTGGGCACTGGGTGGGCAGCTGGGACATAGACCATGTAGTGATCAGAGACGTAGTTTTGAGACCTGGGGTGAGGGGAGCAACCAAAATAAATGAAGAAATACAAGTACTTCCTTCTCTTCCTCCAAAAAAAAAAAAAAAAAAAAAAGTGCTTCTTTCTCCTCTTCCTTTTTAGGAAAAATAAACAACAAAAAAGTCTTGCATTATTCTTCCCATCTTAGGGTTTTTGCTATTTCTTCTGCCTTCTCTTTTCTCACTTTTTACCTTAATTACAGCATATTCTTAGATGTTGGCTTAAATGTCAGTTCCACAGATTTCCCTTCTCAGAATAATAGTCTTTCCCTTAGTCCTGATATTATTAGGACCCATCTTTCCTATAACACTTTATTAAGACCTGTAATTTTTCCTAATCAAATCTTATCAGAAGCTTTGTCAATGTTTATTTGTATGTTTGTTTGATATGTTTTTTCTTTCCAGACTGTAAGTTACTCTTATGCATAACTGAGTTACATGGCATCTGATTTTGACTCTTTCATCATTCTGTATATTTGGCATCTAATACTGTGCTTGAACATAGTAGTAGGTACTCAAGAAATAAATATTTGGTGAATGAATCTAAGATGGTAAGAGCCTGAACTAATATGATACAGTTGAGGAAGGGAAGGAAGATATCAAGAGAAAATCTCTTGAAGAGTTTTTATCACTGAGCTGTATTTTTTTTTAAACTTCTGATAGCTACCCACAATGTAGAAATGATACACATCACACATTTCAGTGATGTGTAAAATACTTCTCTGTACTGGTGAAGAGAGCCAATGAGGTCCAATTCTAAGGACTTAAACATTCCAATCCAGTGGAAAGCCTGGGGAAATTCCCTGGTGTAAGGTCATTCATATCTTTGGAAGAGCACTCGTTCATGAATTAAGGAAAACAGTTACTTTTACCATTTAGCCACAAAACTGCTCATTGTTTTGAAGTATTATGGTTATGGGCTTTGATGTTTAGTGTTTAGTGTTTAGCCTTATTATTTTGAGAGGAGCTAGGGAGATAATTATTTACCAACATTGAAACTACAAGTAGTACTGTTCTTCATGTATTTTGTTGACAATTTTTCAGCCCTGTCAATCTCAGAGTTCAAGACACTTAATCTCTCCTGAGAGAGATCGTGGTCACAGCCAACAGAGACTAAATAAAACCAGGAAATAGGGTATTCGAACCATTCACTTTGGCTATTTGTTAGATTTGGGCTTTAAAAAGTAGAGGTCCTGAAACAAGTGGTTAAACTGAAATTTGAGTTATGACTTTTATTTACTTTTGTTGTTTCCACAATCACATTGGCTACATGATAAAACTGATAAATTTAAATAGATGTGATATATGCCAAACTACTGCACGATTAAATTGGAAAATATTTAATCTTTTAACCAAGTAATTTATCATAGGATTCTTAGAAAATCAAGCTGTACATATCAATGATTCATTTCAATTGTTCGATATGAAACTTTCAGTTCAATTTTACAAACATTGCGTACTAGTCCTTAGGTAATAGTTGCATTGTTCTAGAAACATCTATATTGTAAAGCTAAGTACACTCAGTTTAGTTATGGCAAAGAGAGACTGCAGTCGTTGGCGGGGATGTTTGTGTATCTATGTACAGCTTCCACAAGAGGGCAGCAGAGGACCAGCATAGTTTTGTTCTTATATGTAGTCTTACACCAGAGATTGGCTCATTTTGCAAACTTTAATAGAAATCTTCTACAAATTAGGGAAAACAGAGGACATCCGTATAGTTTTAGATTCTAGATTATCTTTCGTGTATATGATATGCATACTCAGTTGTCTCATGTGAGCTGTGGTATCAAGTCATAACCTAGTGGTTGAATCTTGGCTGTGGGGTAAGCTGTTGGAGTTTGAAAGCTGGAAGAATGATTACTAGTTGTGTAGCCTGGAAAGACTGCCTAACGTTTCTGAGCCTCAGTTCCTCATCTATTAAAAAAGGGCGGGGGCAGAGAGAATAGTGCTATCTACATCATATGGTTTTAATGAACACAATAGAATTTCTGTATTCTGCAAAGGCTAAACACAATTCAAAGACAGAACTAGAAAAAGTTTACCCAATAGCTTACCAGCCTTGGTTGTACACTTTTTATTTAGAGAATATTCTCTTTAGTATCTGATAAAAGTATAGTTTCTTATATATTTTGAAATTACTTGACTGAATACTTTTGTACTGGCCAATTATCATTTATTCATATTATTTCAAAGCCAATTAAACACATGTAAATACCATATTAATATATTTTTCTTAACTTGGAATGCCATGGTGGCTCAGGTGCTAAGCCAGCAACTGGGGTGTGGATTATGTAAAGCCGACATACACAGGTTTGAGAACTCAGCAGAGTAGCGGGACAACCAAAAATAAACAAATAAACCTACTTCCTTCTGATCTCCTCTTTCTTCCTTCCCTAAAAATGCTTCTCCCTTCTTTCCTCTCTTTAAAAAAAAATTATTTTGCTAACTCAGATAGCATATCCTAATTCAGTCACTCCAATTTTTATATTTTTCTAACTGAATAATGATATTTGAGGCCCTGATGTTATTTCATCCTCTCATTTACTTCTTACAAATTTATGATAACTATGTTTCTTATTTCTGACATTTTTATGTTTTTCACTTGTTAAATTTTCCTGATTACTTCTTTTCACCCTTTGCCTATAAAACTTAATTGGTTGTTGTTTTATTTTATATCTCTTGTGTTTAAATTTTAATAGCCATATTTGAAATATTTCTATCAATATTGAATAGTAATCAGTAGCTAACTTTCCACTTTCAAATAAGACATTTAGCCTGATTTTTTTCCATTTCTCCCTGTGGCATGCCTATATTTTGAAAAATAATCTAAAACTGTAGTCTGAAACCATTATTTTTTGTTAGTTTTATTTTATGGTTTTTAATGGAGTTCAAGTGGTGCATAGAAATAGTTGAATAATAATCTCGGGTTCATGACATATCTGGTTAATGAGAATTCAAGCAAGACCCTTAATTTATTTTTTATGATTTAATGTCCATGAAGCTGCCATGTAATTCAGCAACAAGGACCTTGACATTAACTAGCTTTATGGTACAGGCCCTCTTTTTCCTTGCCGCCTGCATTTTGGGATATCTGTCTTTCCTTTATTTTTTGCCTATTATTCCTTTGAACTACATGGTTTTATTTTATCTATAAACTACTAGTTTTTAAATCTATTTAAAGATATAACTGAATGTAGTCTTCCAAGACTATATGAAATATTCTGAATTCCACTTTATGAATATGCCAGAGTTTATTTTCATTCTTCAAGTGATAGACATTTAGGTTGTTTCGGGATTTTCCCTACTTTCTGTTCTATGTAAGTAATAATTTATTTTGGACTTAAACCAAGAAGTAGAATTGCTATGAATGTTCAGCCCTGCAAATAGCACCAAATCTTTTCCAAAATGGTTCTATGCAGTGAACTGTTTTCCTAAAATTTAGATGTTAAAATCCTAACTCCCAGTGTGATTTGGAAGTGATTAGATCTTGAAAGTAGAACAGTCATAAATGTAATTAGTACCCTTCAAAAGTAAGAAAACTGGAATTTAATTACTACTTTTTTATTACTGGTTCTTTTCTAGTGAATAGAAGTTATATTATACACCAGGAACTGTTCAAATTTTATGGAAGACAAAGGTGGAAATCCACAGAAAAGTCAGGAACTGTTATTGTCACTGTTACTGTGTTGTCACTTTATATATGAATGTTATTTCTTTGTGCTCTAGAACATTTGTTTCTCAGTTGCATCTGAGCAACTTAAAAAAAGTATGTATAAGTGTATGCTATATGTGCTGTGACTTTTCCTGCCAGTCACCTTTCTGCACTCCTACCTCTCTGATTACTGGGAAGCCATTAACAAATTTGGAGTTTTCTCTTTAGATTCATTGGTTATAGCCATGCCTTAGCTGCCTGAGTCCCAGAGGTGGACTGGCTATAAGCAGTTATGTATTTCCTCTTGCTTTTCAAAACAATGAGCCAGCACTATAGATAAGAAAAGAATTTTATTAGAGAGAGAAGATGTGTTGTCAGTGTCAGTTTCTTCACAGGAAAAAAAAGGGCCTGGATTAATAATCGTGCTCACTATTGCTGACCTATACATTCGGGAGGCTATTAAAAAGACAAAGCACACATTAATTTTGGATTAAAAAATTGCAAATCGAGTACAGATTTTGGTAGACACCCCAAATGTGTCCTAAGGAGAAACAAAAGCCTGGTTTTTATGGAGAAGAAAAAGGGTGAGGTAATGGTCAGTTGAAGGAGTCATGTGGTAAAAGGTCAGGTGGAGGAGTCACAAGGTAAAAGTTCTCTTTATCAGTTCTTTCAAACATGATATTTTTGTTTTTGCTAGCTTCTTGGCATGTTAATGGTTTGACCCAGTCTGAGTAAGGCAGTGCCTCTGAAATGGCTGTCTCTGCTCCGTTTAAAATGGCTCTACTTATGTCAACTTTTCACACACTACATATTAAGTTCAAAGTTATTTACATATATGAATTCATTTAGTCTTCAGAACAGTCCTATGAAGCACATATTACTAGTACCTTCACTTACCCTTGATGTATAATTCCTTGCTAAGACTTACAAGATCATACAAAGCCTGGCCCTCCCTGAATTCTCTCTTGCACTTTTTATGCTCCAGGCAGGCATAGCCCCCTTCTTTATTTTACTGAGAAAACAGCCACAGTTACATGACCTACCCAAGGTCTCATGACTAGTGAATAGCAGAGCTCCAGATTTCATGCTTTAAACCAATGTGCTGCCATCAAAGCTATCAACCAAGGTTTGCACACAACCACGTCTTCGGGTGGCCTCCAGATTGTTTTGGAGCTTCCCAGCAGTCAAACAACAACAAAGAGAAGCCTGACTATCAGACAGGGTAGTCTGTGATTAAAGCAGAGCAATTGCCCTGGGAGAAGTGCAATTTTCCCAGATACTAGGACTTGGGAAAACTTTATTCTTCAGATATTTATAAAACTTATGGCATATACTTTTGTGAACAACATTGTCCACAGCAATCCTATCATAATAGTGTGAAGTGATTTTTTTTTACATGACACATTTATTATTCTCATGTGTGATTTCAGTTATATAGTATATAATACAAGGATAGATTATATAATGATTAGGTAAACCAATCAATTTTATATCAAAAATCCTCCATGAAAAGGTGTTTTGAGACTAGACTTTTGATAAGCATAGATAAGAAGGAATTAGATTTTATCTTTTCTGTAAGGAACCTAGAATGGGTTATTGTGTTGTTTGTTAAAGGCAGATCCTTGATTTTCCACAAAACCAGCAAGAGTAGGATTGATATCCTTCCAGGTATGCCTGAGCAGAAGCCTGCCCAACCTCAGCACGGCAGTGATGTTTCAGAATATTAATCAAAGCAAAATTCTATCAGTGTTTTCTTAACTATGCGTCAAAATCCAAATTCCTTCTTAAAACCTATAAGGCCATTCATGACCTGGTCTTCCCTAAATTCTCTCTTGTACTTTTTAAGTTCTAGACATAGCCCCTTTTTGCTTTGATTGTACTTCTCCAAGCTTATTCCTATCCCCAAATTATTATACCTGCTGTTCCTCTGCCTAGAACTTTTTTTCCTCCACATTTGTTTATGGTTTACTTTTCCTGATTTTCAAATCTTAGCTCAAAGGTCACTCTTCAAGACCTCTTGGTCTCAAGTAGCCTTCTATCCTAATTCACAAATCATCCTCATCACATTGCCTTCTTTTATTTACTGCTCACTAAGACTATATCCAACTGCCTCCTTTATTTAGTAATTGTTCTCCAAATTAGATGTAAGCTCTATAATATCAGTGCCTCTTTGTCAAAGAGTGCTTATTATCTTTGATGAATTTGTCCAAATTTTAATTGTTTCCAATTATATTTAGACCTGAGGGATTCATGTCTCCTATAGGATTACTCCATTTCAACCAGTAGATGAGTACTATCCAGCTTTATTTTAGGAGTAAAAGTAAAGAGATGACAATTATCTAAAGGGAGTGGGTGAATCTAGCTACTAATAGTAGTCCTTAGGTAAATTTTAGACATGTACTTTTTTTTTGTAGTTACTGACAAGTATTTTATTTTACAGAGTAATAGGCATCTTGCCTGGGTTAAAAGCTAAGGTCTGTGTCTTTGTAGGGTTTTTCTTCTGTTTTAGAAAAGATTTCTTTTTAGCTACTCTGTGTCATGGTAATGTTGAATTCTCTTTTGGAAGCTAGGGCTCTTGGTTTCCTTGATGTTCCTAGGCTTTGGGGTTTTGTTTAAAATTTGTGTTTTTGGAAGGAACATTTCCATGGTTACACCCATTTCTTCTGCCATCCTTGAAAAAACAATGGCAAGTAGAGTAATCTGATTCTTAGAGTACAACACAGATGTCTTTTGTATCTGTCTACATATGAGACTCTTGGCAAGTTTCATTTCCAGGCATTTATTCCCTTGAATGCCTTTTTTAAATGAAGCATGTTTTAAGATTAGGAACAAATGACTTGGATTGGCAATATAGCCAGGGAATGGCCTATGTTATGTTAATGGTCTGAGCTTAGTGTAAAATGAGTTTAAAGGTACAGTGTATGAAGGGAGACATTGTTTCATGGGCACAGCTTAATAGCAGCCTCAGGCAGTAATCACACATGTGTGAAGAATCAGTATTGAGAAGACTACTGTGTTTAGAAATAGTGTTTAGTTTTTTTAAATATAAAGCTTCATGTCAAATACAACAAATGTATGTACTTTCACTGACACAGAAGTAAGATTCACAAATTGGAGCAATTTGTATGCTTACTGCACTCCAGCCCAAACCAATTACATGATCTAGCACTTTTCAGTCTTTCAAGTTTTCGCACAGACATGTTTGAATTTATGCCAATGATAAAATTTCATGTAAGATGAGAGAATATAACAAGGACGTCCTCAATTAATTGCAAAGTCTAAATTATGGAAAGAGTAGTGCAACTTTAATTTTTAAAGTGAAAGTTGTGCTTGATTTAAACAACATTTCTCAATGACTGAAATTTTTAATTTTAATATTAATGATAATGTATAGTATTAAATAAGTAGGGGTAATTCATTTATAAATGCTTGTGATATGAATATAAAAATAACATTGAAAGTGAGAAAAATCCCTCTATATTTCTTAACTTCTAGAGTTAGTTATTTATCTATGAGTATATTAACGCATACATTATAACTCCTTTTATTCCCCCCAGTTTAAAAGTGTTTTAATCATCAATGAACAAGGGAAGAATAAACCCCTGGAGCAGGAAGGAATGTGGGCAGGGGATCTGAGAAGGAAGACCCAGTAGGGCCTGCCTGTCCATCTCCACCTGAACCAGCCAATTCATAGGAGCAGTGGGGGCACTGGGTCACAGCAACCTGCCTGGACCCACCCCTGTGGGGACATGCTCTCCACCCATAAAAAAATATTTTTATTGCAGTAACTTTGATTTTACACACTAAAATAAACTCATGTGTAGCTTTCCCACATGTGCAGTTTCCCCATTTCTAAGACACCTGCCCTCCACCAAATCACCAAGTGTTCTTCACCATTGTCCAGTGGGCTCGGCCACCACTTGCCCCATTCCTGCTACCCTGCCCCCCATCCCATTCCCTATTGCTAACCTCAGTTCTATTGCAAGTGTCCAAGGGTTAGTTTTGTTACATCTGTTCCTTTGTTTTTTATATTCACATTCCACCTATTGAGCGAGGTATCTATCTTTTTTCTTTTGACTTGTTTCACGTAGCATAATCCTCTCTAGATCCATCCATGTTGATTCAAATGACAGGATTTCACCTCTTCTAAGGGCTGTGTAGTGTTCCATTGTATTTATGTACCACGTCGTCTTTATCCATTCATCTGATGTTGGGCGCATAGGTAGTTTCCAGTTCTTAGCTATTGTGAATAGGGCTGCAATATTGTGAATAGGGCTGCAATGTATACTTCCTTTTTTTTTTTTTTTTTTTTTTTTTTAACCAAAGGGGAGCATTTTGTTTTATTTTGTTGTTATTCTTGGTTATCCTCCCACCACCACCCCACTGGGAACCGGGAACCTTGGGATGTATGTGAATTGCTCCCAACCCCTATGCCACCAAGACGAGCTGGATAAGAATTTCAACAGATAAATGTCTAAAGGTGAAACTGAAGGCAAGTGTGTAAGCATTTAAATTTTAATAAGCACCAACAAATTACCTTTAAAAATTCTAATATATGCTCCCCAAAACAGTGAATGATTCTTTTACTGTGTTCTCACTAGCTCAATTAAAAAACAATCTGCCTGTCTGATAAATACTAAGGGGGTTTCAGGACACACTATCCCTAAGGAATGGCAGCTTATCATAGTGAATATTTTAAGCTGAAGGAGCTTAAAAAAAACCACAGTAGAAGGAGGTCACTCTGACCTTCCTCCTGCCTTTGTACCCTGAAGCAGTCATGCAACCCTCAGGTGAGAGGTGCCCTCTCCATACCTGGTGGAGAGCAGCACTCTTATCTCCAGAGACAAAGGAATGTCCCAAAGAATCCCAACCAACAAATCTCCTAAATCCCCTGTATAAGTGAAGCAAACAGCACTGCTGTTCTTACTGTTAACTCAAGCCAGACTTGTAAACCGTAGTGTAACTTTTCCCTCATATTTGTCAGAGATGGTGAGATTTGTAAGAGAAATAGGGTTGAAGAAGATCATTTTAGTTATAAGAAGCAGGATCAATTAAAACCATCTGACACTAATCCCAAATCACTCATCAGTGTTTAGTCCATCCACTTTAAGAGATTCTGAATTAAATAAAGTTTTCAAAGAATTTACATAACTATATTTCCTTATTTTTTAATTTAATTCATCATGTATACCTGAGTATAAGGTTTTGTTGTTTTTAATAAAAACAATGTTCCTTCTTAAGTGATAAGAATGATAGGTGCTATAAATGCTGCCCGTAAAGAAGTTTTAAGTTAATTTGGGCACCCATAAAATAATTGGAAAGAAAAGAGTAACAGAAAGAAAATAATTTATTTTTAATGAAACTTTCTGTAGGAAGAGGAGATATATATTTCTTAAGACAATGATAAACATTAAAAATTGGCACTCTTATGTCAAACAAAATTTGAAAAAAATTATCAACTTTTTAGTACTCTTTAGTTTTGATTTAAGATTCTCAATAAAATTTAAAATTCTGACTTTATAATGGAAAGATTTCTTGTCCTTATCTAAAGTATGCTTATTATCACATTACAAGAAACCTGACAGTAAAAAACCAATGTGTCTTGTGCTCTGTACATGGGTAGAGACTACCTGATAAGCACGGTTATTTTAAAACCCTGAAGTAGAGTGGATATCACTCGTTACCATCCTCTCTTAGAAAATCTGATGTTGTGTCCTTGACCTGTAGTAGGACAGATATTTTAAAGAAAAAGTATGTGCAGACATTTGGGCTTCAAAATGAATATCTCAGTATAAACTAGGTTTTCATTAACGTAAAAACTTGAATTAGATTTCTTTGAAAGGCACAGTAACACTTAGTTAAACAGAACAAATTTCACTTCATTTTAATGGGTCAACAAAGGAAAATATAGTTTCTTTTTATAAAGACACCAGTGAGCAATTTATGGACTAATGGAATACATCATTCCGTTTCTTAGTTGTAAATAATCTCAATATTAAATCATCAATGTACTAGGAACAATATCTGCTACATGGCAGTCCTAATTTTTATGTGATCATGTTCAAGCTAGAATTTAATAATCACTTGTTACTACATTGTGTTTATGCTCGACCATATACAATTAAAATACATTTGCTTCATGACTGACATCTACATCCATTGATGTTCTTTGGTGAGTGAAATGTAGGTCAGTTTCACACAGAACCCTTTTGTATTCCTATTCCTTCTCCAGTTCTTCTGTCCTGTTACTTTGCTCTCTTATAGTCTGTTTCTTTCACTTTCAGGAAAGAATATGCAGGAGGAATATCTATGCAGGGCTTACCCCAACAAAGCATACTACCAGTAGGGCTGGCACAAAATCTAGGGGAAGTGTGAAAAAAGAGAACTGCCTGGATTCAAGTTGAATGATTTACTTTTTGATTCCACTTGAATGGTACCTGATAGAACTGTGCTGCTGACTCATGTGCCATGTCCACTACTGGGCAAGTTCCTTTTTGTGTATGCTGAATTATGAATCTGTTTATCCTCATTTTTGCTTCATCTTAGAACCAAAGATAAGGACTATATATTCTTTAAATTTACTTAGCCATATTTTCTAAAATTTTATTCTAATTTTTATATACTATATATATATTTCTTTTATTATTTCACATTGCTGTATGCTTTTTAGGATATTGAATTCACACCTCAGTCTGTATGCATTTCACACCACACCCACCACTAGGTTTCTTTTACCACTCTTTTTTTTTTTCAGGTCAAGAAAAGAACATAATTTATCACATTAAATACTTATTTCAAAAGAAATTCAGGAGAGTATAATATATTGGATATTTCCAAAACAAACTTTAAAATGAGGATAGTAGAATATATAAAAAATCATAATGTAGGCATGGGTCACAATTCCTTAATTTAGAAAAGTTAAAAATTGGAATTATTAAGAAGAATATGATAGCTAAAAAGAAAAAACAGCATGATGAAAGTAAAATTAAGCATTTTTGGTTAGTGTTATCTTTTCAAATAAAACAATAACAATACAACTAAGCAGGATAAAATATTAAGCACAAAAGATTTGGGCATAAAAGATACATTTGAACCTTAGCTCTGACACCTGTATACTATATAAACTTAGGCAGATTTCTTAGTTTTGGTTTTCTCATCTATAAAATGTGGATGATCTTGAACAGGCCCCATATAACAATCACACATTTCTTAGCATTCTTTTTCTCTTTGCTGGTTTGCTTGAGTGCATTCCTCTGCCCTATCTTCTAGCTCACTGATTCTATTGGAAGCTTTAGCCATCCTATTCTTGAGTCCCTTGTTGAATTCTTTAGGTCAGCTATTATGTTCTTTATTTCTTTGACATCTTTTTTGAGCTGTTTCATTTCTTCTCTCTCTTTTTTGTTGTTCTCTTTTTCTTCCTCTATTGTTTTCCATAAGTATGTTTATCGTTGTTGCCCTACATTCATCCTCAGGTAGTTTGCAGACATCTATAGTATTCAGATTTTCCCCTGGGTTTTTGATTGGATCCATCAGTTCATGTGTATTTCTCTGTGTCTTCGCTCTGTCTGGCATTCTGTTGGTTTCTGTGAATTAGGTTTTCCTGCAGTGGTGGCCTTGTGTAGGGTATTAACTTGCACCGAGTAAGCCTGGATCTTGATTTGGACACTAGGATTTCTTGAATTTTGTGGCATCACAATTGATTGGATTTTTAAAGTTCCTATATGGGTCCTCTGTTGCCCCTTGAAAGTTCAGTCTGTGGGGTTGGAATTTGTGTGGAGGAGGCAGAGCCTTCCCTTGGCATCCGAGCTTCCAACTGCAGTGACCACCTTGCTGTTGGCCCACAATTGGCATTCGGGATGCAGTTTCACCTACATCCACAAGGTGGTGCTCGTGGGCAGAGATGATTACTCCTTTGGGAGACTTTTTCCTTTAAGCCTGAGAGCAGAATTTCCAGTGGGTGGGTCCTGGGGCTCCAGAACCCTGTGTCCGGGATGGGCAATTCCCCTAGCTTCCTTCTGCTTATGGTGGCGCCCAGTGTAATTTTCTTGCTGTCGAAACCACCAAGGCACTGGTGCCTCTTCTGCCTTGTGCCTAGACCCTGTTCCCTGACTCTGTCCCAGTCCCACTTGTTAGGCTGTCTGCTACTTTTGCGATTCCTGGGAGAGCCGGTCGTCCTGCAGTCCTGCTTCCTCCACCGTGGCCAGAATCCCGAGTCTGAGTGTGGCGTAGCTCGGAACCCAATCTTTCACCTACCCTTTGCTGTTGCAATTGCTGCTGTGTCTCTACGGCCTATGTGCCTGCTTTTCTTCAGTGTGTATTTCTGAAAAATCGGTGAATTTCTTGTTGCTCTGTGTAGAGGACTTGAGTCTCTCTCCTACCAGGTCACCATCTTGACCGCAAGTCCAATGATCCTAATATTTATGTGAGCATACTAGCATTCCTATGTCTGGAATGAGTCATTTGCTTTTACCAACATATTTATATTCAATAAATGTCAGCTGAAGGTTAACTTTTTCTGAAATCTCTTGAAATATTTAGTACTTCATTTTAGGAATTGCCTTTAGAGTCTTAGGCATATTTTTACCAACATTAGATTTGATTTTTGAAAATAGTCAAAAATTAATGCAGAGTTAAACCTGTTATATAATGCAAGTGATTAAACTGGATATGCCTAATTTTTATTTTAAGGAAGAAATGTGAGGTGTACTTTTGTGGCTCAGGTGACTGGGGTAGCTAAAATGCAAACCATGTAAAGACGAAGGGGAAGGGGATAAAAAAGGAAGAGATGTGGCAATAATGTGACTAAACTTTTGTATGTGGTAGATAAATGTACTTATAATCTGCTCCAGCAGATGACTTACAAAAAAATTTTGCATAGAATCATTGTCATCTTTTTAAAGATTATTGAATGATGAATATGAGATGTTCTGTTATGTGTGTTTATACATTTTTTGAAAGTTTCTTTACCTTTGGACGCCTCATATATATTATGTGGTGTATAGCATTGTATCATCTGTAGCAAAATTCACTTAGGAGCATTGTCTTTTTGCCAGTAATATTGATTCTGAACTAAATCATGTAAATTTTAGGTAACATGATAGAAAACATTAAAATAGTGGGTGTTAAATGTGTAAATGTAAATTTAAAAATTCTTGTATTAATACAATTTGTAGAAAGATTGTCATTTATAAATAATAAAGGAAACATATACCCAAAACTATCACATGTTTTTAAATTGAACTTTGCTTTACAAAATAATATAAACTTAGATGTGCAGGTTTACTATTAATCAAATATTTGATAACACACCACACCCACCACCAAATTTCCTATAGTCCTCCGCTACTGTCCATTGAACCCCTGCTGCCACTTTGGTCCCACCCCTTCTCTGTTGGTAACCTCAATTCTGCTGTGAATGTCCAAGGGTTAGTCTGTTTTGTCTGTTCATTTTTTTCTTTATATTCCACATATGAGTGAGATTATCTGGTATTTGTCTTTCTCCTTCTGACTGATTTCACATAGCATAATCCCCTCTAGTTCCATCCATATTGTGACAAATGTCAGGATTCCATCATTTTCAGAGCCGTGTAGTGTTCCATTTTATATATATATATATATATATATATATATGCAGCATGTATATCATATCCTCTTTATCCATTGTCTGTCAATGAACACTTAGGTTGTTTACATTTCTTAGCTATTATAAAGAATGCTGCAAAGAATGGGTATGCATATATATCTTCCAATTAGGGTTCTTCTATTTGGGGGATAAATACCTAGAAGTGTGATCATTTACAGGCATAAATTTTTCATTGTCAGTTTTTTGAGGCACCTCCATACTTCTCATAATGGTTGCATCAGTTTATGGTCCCACTAATAGTGTAAAAGTGTTCCCTTTTCTCTGCCTCTCACCAACAGTTTTTGCCAAACTACCTCTTTAAGAAAAAAAAGAAAGGTGCAGGCAGGAATGAAGGCAACCAGAGGCAGACAGTAAGACAGGAAGAGAGAGAAGGAAGAAACATTTAAAAAATATTATTTAGTTGTACATCTTGGTTGTTCTTCTGAGGCCCCCAGGATACGGGTCTGTGAAACTAGGTCCGTGGGATGTATGTGGAGTGCGCTTGGCTGGAGGTGGCAGACCTAACCACTACTCTACCAGGGTGCCATAGCCAAAATACCTCTTAACATTTATTTTTTAAGATGATAATTGTTCAGTGCTCTAGAATATATCTTATATTTTCATGTGTGTTTTTTTTATAACATAAAATAGGTATTATTTTTATCCTCATTTGAAGAGGAGCCTGTTGAGTTTCTTAGAGGTAAATCATCTTGTTCAAGATTATATAGCAATGGTGTCAAAACTGGAGTAAGAATCTAGATTCTCTGGCAATAAATTTTGTGTTTTTTTAAAGAAATTTACGTAGGAATAATTTGCAGAAGGAGAATGGTGAAGAGTAGTCTCCCTTATCTGTGGAGGGATACATTTCAAGACCCCCAGTGGATACCTCAAATCATGAATGGTAACAAACCCTGTATATACTATATATCCTCTAAGTACATACCTGTGATGTAGTTTGATTTATAATTTTGGGACAGTAAGAGATTTACAACAATAACTAATAGAATAGTTAACATACTATAATGAAAGTTATGTGAACGTGAACCCTCTTTCTCAAAATATCTTATTGTACATATATATTTTTAAAGGAAAATTTCAGGCAGAAATGAAGGTGGGTAGGCAGGCAAGCAGGAAGCGAGAGGAGAAAGAAGCATCTTAATTTTATTTTTGTTTAGTTCTTCATACTGGTTTCTTCCCCCGCCCTGCCTGTCTGGAACTCAAACCAAGGGGTATATGGCTTACTCCTTTGGAGACAATTAACTTAACCACTGTTCCACCAGGGCACACCTTATTATGCATCTTATTTTTGGACCGTGGTTGATTATGGGTGACTGAAACCATGGATTAGGGAATATTACTATATGTATGGTGACAATTATTAGCTGTACTTACTGTGGTGATCATTTCATAATGTATACAAATAAAAATCATTTTGTTGTACATCTGAAACAAATATTAAATGTCAGTTATACCTCCGTCAAATATTTGGGATATACTTATACTGCAAAATTAATGTTTATTTGAAATTCAAGTTTGACTGGTCATCTTGTACATATGAGTTCTAATTGCTTTTCACACAGTCCTTGAACCAATCTTTCTATCACTGTTTCACTGTCACTAGAAGAGATCCAGTGACTGACTTGGGGCAATATGAAGCAAGCTGTTTCTCAGCTTTTCTTAGAGCCCACTTGGGAAATAGTGTTCTTGGGTCTGCTCTTAGTTACCATTGCCCATCTGCTTTCCAACTTCCAAAATTGTGTGACTATTCATTGTCTCTTATGTATTATTAGTAAACCTTTATAGGATTAGGCCTTTTTGTTTTTGTTTTGTTCTATTTGGTTTGCGTATTTTGCTCTTTTTATGTGGTTCTAAAATCAACTTAATGATATTACTTATATATTTTTTCTGTACAGTTTTTAGTATTTAACAAATGTGTACGGTGGGTAGCCACCACCATAATGAATATATAGAAAATTTCTACGACCTCAGAAAGTTTCCTTCCACTGATTTGTACTCCAACCTTTTGCTCTGACAACCACTAATTACTTTCTGTTGCTTTTGTTTTGAACTCTTCTAAGATTTCATAAATGGGATCATTGAGTCATTTGTATCTGCTTGTTATGATGTAGTGTAATGCTTTTGAGATTTATCATGCTTTATGTATTGTTGCATGTAGCTGAAGTTTGCTCCTTTTTATTGCTGATTAGTGTTTCATTGTGTGGGTATATACAGCTGTTTATCCACTCACCCGTTTAAGAACATTTGAGGTTTTTTTTCCCAGTTTTTGGCTATTTGAATAAAACTTCTGTGAACTTTGGTGCACAAATTTTTGTGGTCATGTGTCTTCATTGTTCTTAGGTGAACACTTAGGAGTGAGATTTGAGTCACATGGTAAATGTATGTTTTATCTTATGAGAAGTGGGCAGCTGCACCATTTTACATTCTCTACAGCAGTGTGTGAGGTTTCAGTGCTCCACATCCTAGCCAATATTCAATAATTTTAGCCATTTTATTGAGTACATAGTGCTATTTTTTTTAAGGAAAGATGTAGGCAGGAATGAAGGCAAGTAGGCAGGCCAGAAGAGAGCAGAGGAAGCATTTTTAATTTAATTTTTTATTTAGTTGTTCATTAGTCATTCATTCAGTTATTTAGTTGTTTATTTTGTTTCTCCCTGGGCCTGGGATTTGACCCTAGGTCATATATAGCCTGTGCTCCTTTGGAAGCTATTGAGCTGACCACTACTCCACCTGGGCGCGTCTTGTTGTGGTTTTACTTTGCCTTTCCCTAATGATTTGAGACTTTGATTTACCATTCATATATTATCTTTGGCAAAGTCTGTTCTTTTGCCCAATTTTAAATTGATTTATTTATCTTTTTATTGGACTTGAGTTCTTTATGTGTTCTGATCACAATCCCTTTTCGGATAAATGATTTGCAAATAGAATTGATTCGCATTATTTGTAGAATCTGTATTTGTGAAATACAGACAGACTAGTTTTTTTTTTTTTTTAATGTAACCTCAAAATCTATGCTTGCACTGCTTTCATGGTCTTTCACAGACATGCAAGTGGTGAAAAATTTAACTTTCTAGATGGGCACACTCCCAGCTGAGGTCACACAAGGCAATGCTTTGTCTTCTTGTTTCAGTTCATACTGTAAACTGTGAAAAGTCTGTTTGGTGTCATGTTCTTGGAATTTGTGTGGTTTTTGTTGGTGATTTCACTTCTTAAAATGGCTTTGAAGTATAATACTGAAGTGTTGTCTAGCATCCCTAATACGGGAGGACTGTGGTAGGTCTTATGGAGATGTGTTAGATGAGCTTCCTTAAGGCATGAGTTTCAGTGCCATTGGCCGTGATTTCAATGTCAATGTCAACAGTAGAGAAAAAGGAAGAGGTTTGCCAATCTGTAAGAGAGATGATTCTGATAGTGCCAAAATACCATCTATAGTACACGGAAAGTGTTTAAACTTGTGGGTTTATGAGATGACAATGATTAAAAAAAAAAAAAAAAAATCATAGCGGGCAGTGTCACAGTGAAGAAAGCCAAAGAAATATATAGCCAAGAAATGCTAGTACGTCTCAGCTACTTCTCAGCTGCTGACTGACTCACACGTTTTAGGTGATATGGTGTGAAAAACATTAAACTCTCAGGTGAGGAAGATTCTGCAGATTATATGGTTGGGAAAGACTTTTTTAAAACACCTGCTAAGTGTATACAAGAAAGGTGTTACGTAGAAGAGCACATTGTCAACACGATGAGATAGACTTCTTTTAGAAGGGTATCAGCAAATGAAGCTACTTTTGGTTAGCAAAATGCTGTGACCAGAGGCTCCCAGGAACCTAGCCTTGTGTTTCCTCCTAGGAGCAATAGTTCAGTACTCACTAATTCAGTTTTTGTCATTTTTGTCATAAGTTCATAGAACATTACTACTACATATAATGAAACTCTACTTTCTGCTGTTCCTGCCTTGTGGGCTTGCAGTCCCACTGAACTAGGGTGGCCTCTCCTTTCCGTCTGGTCACCCAGATTTATACTTAAACCTCAGCCCCAGTTATTCCCAGAAAATTTCTTTGAATCCCACCCCTGGAATACCTAAGATACACCTCTTGTATGCTTTTTAACACACTGTGCAAATAACCGTGTTAGTGATGTTATTGTTCATATATTTGTCTGTCTCAACCTACCAGTCTATAAGCTGCTTGAGGGCAAGACCCTTCTCTCCTTCCTTCCTTCCTTCCTTCCTTCCTTCCTCCCTCCGTCCCTCCCTCCCTTCCACC
>RJWH01000492.1:0-139514 GCA_004363575.1 Solenodon paradoxus | reverse complement strand
ATATAGTGGGTGGCAAAGAAAGCTACACTTTCATTTTATTAAAAAAACTAACATGTGTCGGCGCCCTGGTGGAGCAGTGGTTAGGTCAATGCGAAGAGCACAGGCCACATACCCCTGGTTTCAAGTCCTGGGCCTGAGGGGAACAACTAAATAAAATAAAGGTGCTTCTCCCTCCTCTCTCTTCCTGCCCACTTGCCCATTGCTGCCTTCATTCCTGCCTGTACCTTTCCTATAAAATAAAATAAATTAAAAAAAACTAGCATGTATTACCATGCCATATTTGATTGAGTTTATGTTTATTTGTTCTGGTGCTTAGCATAGAGCCTGGCTGCAAATAATTTGTTGGAGGGGAAAAAAACATAGCAATTAACAATGCTGCATTCTACCCAATTGGACTGTTTGTCATAAATTTCTAATAAATAGATAAAATAATTAAAATTAAAAGCTGTTTTCTTCAGTACTTTTAACAATTGCTCTGATTTCCCTTTTAAATTTGAGCTTTCTATGATTTCACAGAGTAAAATAAACATAAGCTTGGTCTAAATGGTATAATTAGAAATTTGGAACAAGCAGTCTGAATTAATGAGTTTTACCATGTTCAATATAATTCTAGAATTTTAGAACCAGAGGTTTTAGCTAATGAAATGGGAAGGGACTTAAAAAAAAAAAAAAAAAAAAACCCCAGCCCTCACTAGGCTATAAGGAGCTTGAAAGGAAGTTCGTTGTGGACACACACACCCTCGCCCCCACGTCCTGCCTTTTGACAGCAGTTCTGTGATTCACCACAGCTGTCTCTTCATGATCCGGTGTTTTGCTGCAGACACAATTTGTTTATGTCTTGTCCTGACTTGTCACTTCTACCCCTCCTCTCTGCCTCCCTTCTGCTTTACTCAGACTAGCAAGTGCTGATGGCCTCTATAGGTCTCTGCAGATGAGGACAAGCGTTTTCACCTATCTTCTTAGCTTTAGTACCTGGGACCCCACAAATTCAGCTGGCAAAGGGCAGATTCATAGGAGAAAAGGCATGCAAATTTTATTTGATGTTAGTATTTTAGCTTTTACAGAAAAGGAAAGACAACTGAGAGAAGTTAGGCCTAAGAGATCATATACCATTTTAACAAAAAGCAATCAGTTTGTGGGGAAATGTTGAGACAAAGGAAAACAGGCTTCTGGGGACAAAAATTGTGTGAAGATAAATACATGGTGAGACTACTGGAAGACAAGGTCTATTTCAGCAAGATTTGTGTTTGCACATTTAAGTGGAGCCATCCCCACTGCTGAAAGTTGTCTCCTCTTTGTGGAAGGGGGATAGTGTAATGGAGACACCTTCACAAAGGGAAATATGTGCCCTTATTCCTTTAGGGGGCGTAGAAAGATTTTCTTGCATCTCTTGCTTTTCAACTGCTTTCAGCTCAAAACAATCCTCATGCCAAAGTTGTATGTTGTGGGATGGTGTACTCTGATCCCCTCATCTCACATTCACATCCTCACAAAGAAAGGATCTGATTGCTTCAGAGATCTTCTCTCCTTTTTGAGCAGAGATCTCATACCAGTCGCTCTCCTATAAATTAGTCATCTTTTAAATTAGCGGTCCTCAGGGCCAGGCCCTCCTCCTTGAGCCAGGACAAGGAGAGACACAGCTGTGTTCTCAGAAAGTCTATGCGCATGGTATGCACTCAGATCACACCTCTAGGGGCTCCTCTCTGATTCAACAGAGGCAGAAGATGAAGCCTGGAAAGTTAGGTAGATCATTCTTCTAAGGAGGATTCTCTTCAAAGCTGACTCACTACAATCTAGGTCTCTGAAGTGTATCTCTCTGATATTGAGAAGATTTGCCCAATCTGACTTACTTCTTTTGACTTTCTCTAAATTATCTGTGTTAAGCCTGCAATCAAACCTCCTTTTTATTTTCTCCAGTTTTATGGAGATATAATTGACATACAGCATTATATAAGATGTATAACAATGATTTGACATGTGTATATATTTCACAGTGATTATTACTAAATGTCATTAAAATCCATTACTACGTATATTACAGATTTTTTTTCTTGTAACAAGAAAATTTAAAAAATCTAATCTTGCCCCTGTGCTCAGGCAACTAAAGTGGCTAAAATGCAGGCCATATAAAACCTTTAGACCCAGGTTCAAGATCCAAGGGTAGGGGTAAAAGAAAGGAAAAGAAAACAAAGTCAACTCTCTTAACAACTTTCAAATATATAATACTGTTAACTATAGTTACCATGTTATATATTGCATTCCCAGAACTTATCTTACAGCTGAAACTTTGCAGCTTTTGACCACCTTCACCCATTTCCCTCACCCTCTACCTCTGATAACCACCAATTTATTTTTTGTTTCTATGAGATTTCTACTTTTAGTTTCCAAATATAAGTGAGATCTTGTAATATTTCACCTCTATTTGACTTATTTTTCTAACTGATTTCATTTATCATAATGCCCTAAAGGTTTTTCCATGTTGTTCCAATTGGAAAGATTTCCTTCTTTTTTATGGTTGAATAATATTCTACTATATAGAATGCCACACCAAATTGCATATATATACATGCATATATATTGCATTTTATTTATTCATCTATCAATGGATACTTAGATTTTTTACATATCTTGGCTATTACAATGCTTCAATGAACAAGGGAGTGCAAATAATATTTTAAGATAGTGTTTTCATTTTCTTCAGACAAATACTCAGAAATGGGATTGTTGGATGTTATCTTTTTTATATTAACCTTTGAAAAATATTAATTTAATATTTCTTGAGGTAACATTGCTTTACAAAATAATATAAACCCATATGTGTTGGTTCCCCATTCCTCAGATACGTGACAGCACACTTTACCCATCATTAAATTACCAAAAATTCTTCCCCATTGTCCTTTGGACCCTACCACCACTTGCTCCCATTCCCATCCCCACCCTGATCCCTACTGGTAACCTCAGGTCTACTGCTAATGTCCAAGGGTTGGTTTTTGTTTAGTCTGTTCCTTTACTTTGTTTCATTGTATTCCACATATGAGTGAGATTATCCAGATTATGTCCTTCTCCCCCTGACTTATTTCACTTAACATAATCCCCTCTAGTTCTATCCATATTGTCATAAATGACAGAATTTCATCTGTCATTTTCTAAGGTCTGTGTGGTATTCCATTGTGTATATAGATCACATCTTTATCCATTCTTCTGACAATGGCGCTTAGGTAATTTCCAATCTTGGCTATTATAAATAATGCTACAATAAACATGGGACTGTATGTATCTCTGCAAATTAGCGTTTTGTGTCTCCTGGGTAAATACTGAGAAGTGGAATGGTGGGATCATATGGATTTCCATTTTCAGCTCTTTTGAGAAATCTCTATACTGTCTTCCATAAGGGTCACAAACATTTTCACTCCCACCAGCAGTGTGAATCTATTCCCTTTTATTCACATCCTCTCCAGCATTTATTATTTCCAAATTAGCTGACCATGTATTAGTGAGTCTATTTCTGATGATTCAGTTCTATTCCACTGATCTGTGTCTCTGTTATTATTACAGTACCATACAGTTTTTGTCACTATCACTTTGTAGTATAGTGCCATATCTGGGAGGGTGATAATCTCCAGTTTTTTTCTTTTTTTCTCATGATTGCTTTGGTATTCAGGGTCTTTTGTTATTTCATACAAATTTAAAATTCTTTTGTCCTATTTCATTGAAAAATACCTGTGGGATTTTGATGGAAATTGCATTAAATGTGTATACTACTTTAGGTAAGATGGCCATTTTAACGATGTTAATTCTTCCCAGGCGTAAGTGCGGGATATCTTTCCATCTCTTTGAATTTTCCTTGATTTCTTGTAAGAAAGTCTTACAGTTTTCATTGTACAGGTCTTTCATCAACTTTGTTAAGTATATTCCAAGGTATTTGATTCTTTTTATGTCTATTGTAAAAGGTATGGTTTTCCTGATTTCCTTCTCTTCTACTCTTGTGTATAGAAATGTTATGGATTTTTGAATATTGATTTTATAGCCAATCGCTTTACTATACTCATTAATTATAGTACCTTTTAATGTAATTTTTAGGATTTTCTGCATATATTATGTCATCTGCAAATAGTGATAGTTTTACTTCCTCCTTTCCAATTTGGATTTATTTCTTCTTCTTGACTAATTGTGCTGGCTAGGATTCCAGTATAGTTTTCAATAGCAGTGGTGAAAGTGGAAAATCTTGTCTTGTTTCTTATCTTAGAGGAAACACTTTCATTTTTCACCACTGAGTATGATATTGGCTGTAGGTTTATCATATATGGCCTTTATTGTGTTGAGGTCTGTACTTTATATCCAAATTTTATGTAGGATCTTGAAATAAATTGATGTTAAATTTTGTCAGAAGCTTTCTCTGCATCTACTGATATTATCATATGATTTTTCTACTTGTTCTTGTTCACATGGTATGTTACATTAATAGAATTGCATTTGTTGAGTCATTCTTGTATCCCTAGGATAAATGCCACTTTGTCATGATGGATAATCATTTTGATCAGTTGTTGAATTTGGTTTGCTAATATTTTGTTGAAAATTTCTGTATTTATGTTCATTAGGGATATTGGCCTGTAATTTTCTTTCTTGGTGATGTCTCTATCAGCTTTTGATATCAGTGTAGTGTTAGACTCATAGAAAGTGTTTGGAAGCATTCCCTGTTGCTCAATTTTTTTGGAAGAGTTTGAGAAAAATATGTATTCTCTGAAGGTTTGGTAAAACTCACTAGTAAAGCCATCTGGTCCTGGGCTTTTATTTTTTGAAAGACTTGCGATTACCTCCTCAATTTTCTTGCTTGTGATAGTCCTGTTCCAGTTTTCTGCTTCTTCCTGATTCAGTCCTGCTAGGTTATATGTTCCTAAAAATCTGTCCATGTGTTCACGGTTGTCCAATTTATTGGCATAAAGCTGTTCATATTAGTCTCTGATGATAGTTTATATTTCTGAGGTCTCTATTATAACTTCTCCCATCATTTCTGATTCTAGTTATGAGAACTTTCTCTTTTTTTCCTCTAAGTGTAGTAAAAAATTTGCCAATTTTGCTTAGTTTTTTCAAAGAACCAGATTTTGGTTTTATTTATCTTTTGGATTGTCTTTTTTATTTCTCTTTCATTTCTTTCTACTCAAATTTTTATTATTTCCTTTCTTCTACTCACTTTTGGCTTCAATTGTTCTTCTTCTGGTTGCTTTAGATGTAGAATTGGATGGTTTATTTGAGATTTTTCTTATTTCTTGAAGTAGGCCTGGGTTGCAATAAATGTCCCTGTTAGTACTGGTTTTGTGGTAGCCCATAAGTTCTGGCAGCTCGTGTCTTCATTCTCATTTGTCTCCACGCACTTTTAAAATTCTCCTTTGATTTTCTCCTTTACCTAAGAAGCATGTTGTTTAGCCTCCACACATTTTGGAATCTTCTAGCTTTCTTATTGTGCCCCTGCTGCTTTGATGTCTGTCCAAGGGAGGACATTATGTCCTATGTCCAGCTAGGGTCTACTAACCATTTGGATGGTGCTTGGTGTGGGTATCTGTCACTGACTACTTGCCACAGACATACAGTGGAAAGTGCTATCATTTCTATAATGTGGGAAGGTCCCAGTAAGGATCAGCTGCTCTGAACTGGGAAAATGTACAAGCACGGCTGACAGTGCAGCATTGGTGTACCGAGAGGGCGGGCACTTTCCCCCCAAGAGGCTTTCCTGTGCTGACTCCTTGCAGAAGCTGCATCTCCATTTATTGGCGTGCTAGCCCTCTTTCCACTCACACAGAGGAGCCCCGGCAGAGTAATTGCAAGCCAGCTTGGAATTGCTCACTGTCAGAGAGAGTTCTTTTAACTTCGAGGGCATGTCAATCTTGCCAGACTATCCTTGCTGCCCTGGTGTCTCATACAGAGTGATATGGTACTGAGATAGACCAGCCTCTCCTACCTTTTATGGAGGCATATATCCCCTCTTATTGTGGAGATGCAGGTCCTGTTTCTTTTCAAAGATGGTAGTAACTAAAAAGACGTTTTCATAGTTGTGCTCTGGGGAGTAGGGAGCCTAAAATTGTAACAACCCACTATCTTGGAACTGGATCCTCCACATCCACCTTTTTATTTCACTTAACAACCTCAATTCCACATTAAGTTAATCTTAAAGAAAAAATCTGGAACTTGATCTAAAAGTTCAGAACATGTTAATTCGAACAGAAATATAAAGAAGGACAAAGGTAACAACCATGGCAATATTTACTATTAGAAATGTACTTTTCCTTAATAGAATAAAATAAATGAATAATAAATAATAAATAAATTACCAACATGTGCAACAGAAAAGTTCTTAGTTATGATTATGAGCATACAGGAATTTTCTAGGAATTTCTTTAATCAAAAATTTATTTTCCTTGTCCAGCATTGGTTACAGGCTTATCAATGCCTGGACCTAACACAGGGCAGATTTTAGTATGCCTTCATCATCCTTCATTGGATTGGCAGGAGCAAAACATAGAGTGGCTCCTTAGCAGAAATTATGGGAATATAAAAATATGGCTTTATTGCTCAGATTGTAAAAGGAAATTGTCCCCAACAACAGATCCAGGAAAAAAAAATCCCTGTTTGGTGTAACTTGGAACTCACCAAGAGCTCACAGGTCTAGTGTTGACTGAATGTGCTCCATTTTTCAAATCCACCATTTAAAAAAAACAAGTTCTGAAGGACAATAGTATTGTTTCTCGACAATTAACAGACTGCAAATGCCCATATCCCGTTCTTTGCTTGTACCATGTCTACCTCTCAATAATGATGGCTAGAGGTAAAGTGAGGAGAGCGCAGGACAGGATAGGAATTGTTGAATGTTTAGTACATGTCTTCATTTTCCATATGAAATACCTACAAGGGACACTCCTTAGGTTCTCAGAAATTAGAAGGTTGTTGGTGGCTGTGTTAATCTCAAGGTCACACCCACTTGGAACTTCCTTAGACATTGGTTCATTGGTAGGACATCTTCCACAAGGGGCTCTGGTTCTTGAATCTTAGGAACTAGTGACTCTGACTGGCTGTACATAGGGCATAACGTTTTCCCTCAGGCAGACCTTAAAGCAGCAGGAGCACAATAAGCCCTCCCACTGAAGTCCATCTGTAGTAAGTCCACACATACCCACATTTCTGGCATGAGGTTTTCAAGGTAATTCAGGTAGCCAGGACATGTAATTGCTTCTTTAAAATGTTCCATAGCTACTCTTTCTCCTCCACTAGGTTCTATTCTGGCCTCCAGCTGCTTCCTCCGATAGCTCAGTTTAGAGAGTTTTTTTTTTTTTTAATATTTTGAGGATTATCCATACTGTTCTTCATAGATGCTGTACCAATGTCAATCCCATCAACAGTGTGTAAGGGTTCCCTTTTCTCTGCATCCATATAGCATTTATTATCTCTTTTCTTTTGATAATAGCCATTCTAGCAGGTGGGAGATAATATTTCACTGTGCTTTAGGTTTGCATTTTCCCGATGATTAGTGAGACTGAGTAACTCTTCATGTACCTGTTAGCTATTTGTATGTTTTCTTTGAAAAAAAAGTCTATTTGTGTCCTTTGCCCATTTTATTAATTGTATTTTTTGATACTCAATTGTACAAGTTCTTCATATATTTTGGATATTAGCCCCTTATTTAGACGGACAATTTGCATATATTTTCTCCTATTCTGTATATTCTTTTTATTTTGTTGATCACACACCTGGGACATGTAATACCTAAACATATTACCAAAGTGTCTTTTATCATATTATGGTTAAAAATTACTTACGATTAAAAATTAAGAATGTCTGATATCATTGGAACTGCTCATTTTCATTAATCAAAATAAATAAATTGCCACTTTAAAAATAAATATGTAACACTGTAAGAGAAACTGGTATGAAGCTTACCAGAAGTTGCAGCTATTTTGAAGCTTTAGAAGTTTGAAGCAAGGCGATACGGGAGGTAGTATTTATTCAGTTGGTGAACAAAACAACATGAGATCAAATCACACACAAGGGAAAACGATGCTACAAGAGACTTGGTAAAAACGTGATGTATAGACTCCTACTTGTGTCAGACACGATGATGTTAAGATGGCTATAGTGTCACTAGGCAATAGGAATTTGGGGATCATTGTTGTTTATGTTATCCCCCATTGACTGAAGCCCTGTTATGTGGTACATAACTATAACGGTTATTATGCTAATGACTCTAATGGAAAAAGAGTATATAAGAACAGATGGGTAAGGTAAGCAGGGAGAGGGAAACTAAGAAGGAATAAAAGGAAATGCTAATGCTAAGGAAATATAAATTATGCAACAGAAAGGAAGAATACCTTTGATGGGCTTTAGTAGACGGAAATGAATGAGGAAAGAATGAGTGAGCTTTAAGATATGTCAATAGAAACGTCTTTAATTGAAAAGGAAAGGGGAAAAAAGAATGAAAGGTGGGTGTTCTCTTCTGGTGGCTTAGACATTAAGCCTGTTGCCAGGGGAGCAATCCTTGTGTAACCCAAGGACCCAGTTTTGTGACCCAGGTCTAGAGGGAACAACTAAATAAAATATTTTGTCCTTCTTTCTCTTCCTGCCTGCTGCCTGCCTGCCTTCTTCTTAAATAAGTAAATAAGTAAATAAAATGAAAGGTATAATAAACATATACTAGGAATAACAAAAGAAGAAGAAAGAAAGGGACAGAAGAATATTTGAAATAATAATGACTAAGAATTCTCCAAAATTAGTCAAACACAAAACCGCAAAACTAGGAAGCTCAATGAACGATAAGCAGAAAAACAACAATAACAAAAGAATGGATACTTAGGCATTTCATATTCAAACTACAAAAAAGGCAATGAGAATAAGAAAATTTTGAAGGAAATTGGAGGCGGGAGAATACCTTGTCAATCAAAGGATAAGAATAAAAATTACTTCAGACTTCTTTTCCAAAATTATGCAGACAAAAAATAAGAATCCCACCAATCTAGAATTTCATATCCAGCAAAATTATCCTGAAAAAGTGAAGGAGAAATAGCCTTTCTAGACAAAAATTGAGGGAATTTATTGCTAGTAGCTCTGCCTGTGAAGAAATACTAGAAGAAGTTATTTGGAGATGAAGAAAATTGTATATATGAGAAACTTGGATCTACATAAAGAAAGGAACAGTGTTACAGAAGGAACATATCAAGAGGCTTCTTGGTTTCTTCCCCTGAGGTAGTGGTGCCATACCCATGCCCAGGTCCTCTATCCATGAAGAGTCAAACAGACACAGAACACAATCAATTGTTGACTCATAAAAGAATTAGACTTGCTTTCTCAACCCACTGCTGCAGCCTATGCATTTAAAGATACCGAAGTGAACATAGTGGGCTCTCTGGCTCATGGAAGGGAGGCATCTATTTTAGAGACTCTGGAAAAAAATTGCAAATACGAAATGTAAATATAAAGAGAGCTATCTTCCTCTTAGCTGTCTATGTTAGTATTGTGCCTAGTGTCTTATGCAACAGAACATTTTCTTATAGTATGGAGATGCCAGTTAAGTTGTGGTATCATTTTTAGACCACTCAGTGTTTAAAGAGAAAGGAATTAAATTATTCTAGAGTGTAGACATGAGTTCATTGAAAAGCAAATGTTATTACAGTTTTTCAAAGTAGAAATAAAGTCACTGAAGCATCTTTCAATTTTAATCTCTAATAAGGCAATATTAATTGATACCGCCCATATAAACAAAGATTTTGGAGACTCTTCTCCCTTTTTAAGAGTAAAGTGTTCTTGAGACCCACCAGTGAAAAACCCATTGTGGATTGTCACCAGACTTGATTGATTTCTTGCTGTGCTCTCATCCTTTTGAGGGATCTTAGGCACCTATGAAATTCTCTAACTGGGCCTTAACTTTTTGACCCGTTTTCCCAGGAAGCTGACTTCTGGTGACCTAAGGGAATTTGACTACGGTTAGTTTTTCCTCTTTGGTCTTTTGCCTATTTTATTTCTTCTCAACTCTTTATTTCTTTTATTCTTTTAAGTTTTTGTCTTATTCTTTTAATTTTAAAAATTATTTTATTTTGTGTTAGTTTATTATTATTATTTTGCATTTTTTCCCCTATCAAAAGAGAGAGTATATAAGACAGAGCACTTGAAGGAAATCTATTTTCAGCTCTAATATCGAAGCTTTGGAAATTAGAGTGGTACATTATTTTTTGCTCTATGAGGCTAAGTGCAAACCTTGAGGTGTGCTGAGTGCTGCTTTCTTACTATCCATGGGTGGGCAGGGACTGACAGGACTCCACGGCATTGCCTGTCTCCCTTTGAGAGGGCCAGGGTTTCACCTGTGTTGAGTCTCCAAGTTTCAGTACAAAGGATCACCCATTTACTGAAGAGCTCTCCTACAGCTTGAGGTACAGCTTCTTAAAAAACAGGTGTTAGGGAGAACTATTTTGCATATATTTTTTCTGGCTAGTCATGAAAAAAAAATTGATCTCTTGTTGAGGAAAGGGTTTCCTTTGTGATAAAAACTTTGTTTATTGTTTTCTTAATTATCATGCACTATAAGCTATGAGAATGACAGAAGACCAAATATTTCCAAATATGCAATGTATGTGATGATGAAATTATTGTTACTGTAAATACTTTGAGTTGTTACGGTTTCCTAGAAAATTGACTCCTTTAGTTCTTCATATTCTTCACCAAGCCCAGGACACAAACCTGGGTACTTGGTATATAGACTATGCTCCTCCAGAGGCAGCTGACCCAACAGCTATTCCATCCAAAGCATGCTGACTCCCTTATTTTTTTCCCTGATAATTTTTCTTACATTGAAGTCTGTTATACTGAAATTAAATAGCTACTCCTGCTTTCTTTTTATTTATTAGTATTGTATATTTTTGTCCATCCATTTACTTTTTAAAAAATTAATTTTATTGAAGGAACACTGCATCATAACATTATATAGCTTTAAGGTGTGCCTCAGTGTAAATCGCTCATTTACTTTTAATGCTTATGTTTTTATATTTAAAGTGGGATTCTTGTAGACAGCATATGCTTGGGTCTAGTTTTTTTCCCACTTCAGCAGTCTCTGTCTTTTAATCTGTACATTTAGAACATCGTTTTGCATTTGTGATTTTGATGAAAACTTGACAGGTCTTAATAGCAAACACTTCTACTTGGACATATTTTAACGGTAGTGAGATAAGAAAGTTCACACACAGTACAGTGCTTAGTACATAATAAATGTTCAATAAATTTTTGAGCATATTGTTAGGATTATGATTTTTACTTGTCAGCTTCAAAATTTTAGGCCTCGTATAGCCTTCATGGTACCTTAGTCTGACTGAAGAGATTACTGTTTATTGCCCTGTCTGTTCTCTTCATATAGTCACTTCCAACATTCTGTTTCAAGTCACATCAAAGTAAGCATTCACTTAGCTGACAGCCTGTCACAGGGCATCTTTCCATGTAAAATGAACCAATTTATAGTCAGTGCTGACAGCTGTTTTTTGAGGGAAAGGCCATTTTCCTTAATTGATTGCAAAGAACAGTGATTAATTCAGCTCATCAGCCTGCAGCAGCAAATGCCAAAAAGGACCTCATTGTACAAAGTTCCCATCTTTTAAAACCCACATTTCTGAATCTTTCAGAACTTCTGAGCCTCAACTGGATTTCCAGAGGTCATGTAATCTACCTCCTGCCTCCTGTGTTATTTTTAAAGACCTCTGAGTGAAAACAGGGCTTGTTTTCACTTGGCAATGGTCCATCAAGAGAGGTAAATTTGACAATCTGTTTTGGGATTCTGCCTCAATAGTGGCTTTCCAGTACCTGAAAGGGGACAAAGCCCAATGCTACAATTACAGGAAATGCTGAAGGAGCATATGGAGGGTTGGTTTATTTTTTCCCTCCTTGCATCCAGTGAGGAGAGATGTGTGGTACAACGGAATTGAGACAGATATTTTGGGAGTTTTGCTATAAGAGCCATCAGTGTAGTGGGAAAATCCCTGTTTTCATCTTCCTTATGCTTCACTATGAGGCCAGATTCAACATGAGCACCAGGTCTTGAAGTGAACACCCAGGTGGAGCCAGGACCCTCCCAGGAAACTGCAGGATAGAAAAAACCTATAAGAATATAGAAGAAGGAAGGAGGGAGATTGAAGGTAGAGAGAGGGGGAACTTTTAAACACTCACCCCTGTGGGACAGATGTCAGCTGCATGAGATAAACACATGCTCAACTGTGTTTTGGATTCTAGTCAGTCAACCCTAAGGGCATTTTTTCTCCAGTAGCAGGCAGACCTGCTCACTGGACATTATGGACATTACTAAGTGGTTTTTAGGACTTTCTTCTTCTCTCTGGAGGGTAAATGTACACAAATATTTGGTCTGTTTTGCAGAACAGAGACCACAAGACAGAGAGACAGGAGGCATCCTGCCCTTTCTCAGGTGTGCCCTGCAGTTTTCCAGCATCTGGTCACTGAAGTCTGGCTTCTGCTAGCCGTGGACTCCGGCACTGGGTTCCAGCTTTGAGAAAGCTTTGCCTTCAAGAACTTGTTGTCCAGTGTGTGAGGGAGAGTGAAAACACAGGCGATTGATCCCCTTCATTTGACCCAGAAAAACATTCAGGAAGTGAGTTTGTTTCTTGTCATTCATTTTCCAGTGATTTATTCTGGTCTGAGTTGTGCTTACTCTCTGCTGTGCAATTATGGTTGCCTGAAATTCTTATAACATCACTTTCTTCTTTATTTCTTTATAAGTTTCTCTGTATGTTAACAAAAATTTTGCCCCTTCCTTCCCCCATTTCTCTGTGTGGCTACTCAATAAGTTCGAACCCCTTCTGTATCAATTTCAAGTTATATATTATTTATGGAAATTGTATTAATAGGTTGGTAAAAATCATGGAGATTGATTTATTAAATTTATCATAAGAACAAGTTACATCTTTTGGGCCAAGTTTCATAGTGTAGCAATAAAATATTTGGTTTTGGAATTTCTAAGGTACTTTCCCCTATCTTTTTCCATGTATATTTGATTCATTGACCTCTCTGGAAGAAGCATTTTTAGGATTCCAATTTTATAGATACAGAAATGATGAATTAGAGAAATCACCAGTTGGTTTATAGGAGGCTAGGTTGGGAGCCAGGGTCTCTGGTTGCATGTCTCATGTTCATGCCATGCCTGTTAAACATACTCTGAAGAAAGAAAATGTTCCATTGTCTTAGGGGACATTAAATTCACATGGGTTCAATATGGGTATTCCAAACAGTTGCTTTTTGTTTGTTTTTGTAAAAATGACTGAGACATTGACTTGTAATTTGTTGGCCACCTGTGGTGGGAGGAGGAGACTTAAGGCAGAGTTGTTTTCCTCCCAGAGGCAGTGACTTCAGCAAGTTCTGAATTACCATCTGCACAACCATGGAGCATGGCAAGGGGTCAGGTTTCCAGGACTGTTGGCAAGAATTGCATTTTCTATTTCTCAGAGAACACACACTGCTGTGAAAGAAAGAGTTGGTTTTTTTCTCCAAGGGCTTAACTGTTCAAAAGCAAAAGAAGCCATACCTCCAAGGCAGCAACAGACCTCCTTCAGGACAAATGAGAAACTGACAAGTGCCCCTGCCCTGCCTCAAAGGACTGCTCTTCCCCCTCGTCATTCTCGGCCTCATTGCCCAGAGAAGTCACAGGCTCCAAATAAAAGATGACATCACAAGTGCAGAGTATCTCTGCTCTCAGGATTTGTGGCCAGAGTGTAGATCAGATGGAGCAGAGTTAATGGGACCTCCTTCTGCCACACAAAGCAAAGCAACATCTTCTTTTTACTGTTCAATGTAGCATGTATGGGGAATGAGGAATTTCACACCTTTCTCTTGGTTTGTCAAGACATTAAAATAGGCCACCCATATTTTCTTGAGACATAAGTGGGACATTGGGATGGCAAAAAACAGGATGGGGTTATACACTGGTAACTAATGGGAGGGGAGAAGGTGGAGCAATCTGAGCAGGAGCAGAGTAGGCAGGCCAGCAACAAGTAGGTAGTATGTGATGCCCATCAGCAGTCACATAGTAATGACGTGTGGTCCAGTGGGACGTCATACAGATGGCCACGGTCAGTGCAAGAAATTTTGGCACCTTAGATGAAAACCAAATTTGGTGCCTCTGCAAGCCCCGTTCTGCCCAAAGCACTGACTGCTTTGACTATCCCAGTACCAGAAGTACCCAGTAGCCCCCACACGGTGCCAGAGAAAACCCCCATAGTACTTAACTGCATCTCAACCATGCTGCGGTATTCTGTTCCCTTAGAAGAAATAGGCATGTGTGGGGTGGTGGTGGTTGGGGTGGGGCATCCCAAAGCTCCTGTTTGCTCACAGGAGGTGGGAACAGAAGTAGCAGCTGAGGCCACCACAGTCAGCATGACCAAGGGCCATCTTTAACGTGGGACAAAAGTGGCGGCTGCTTTTGGGATCCCTCAACAGACTGGGTCCAGGCAGTCAACTGCCCCTTTTGCCCCCATTAAAGACAACCCTGGTTTATTAAAAACAGGACAAAATGGACATTTATATGGAAGTGATGGAACAGTCAGAAAATATGAAAAAAAAAAAAGTACTGTCCTATTTAATATGGTCAGCCTACATGAAATAGAAAAATAGTAATGTGACAAAGTAATTTCCAAAACCTATGGCTGAAGTAGATGTCAGTAATTGGTTCTGAGTTTGTTTTACATGGGATTGCTTGTCACCTCTACGGTAGTGGTACTTATAATAGCTCAAAGTGGCTCAGGAATTATGCCCTAAACTGCAGAGAAAGCACCATCCTGCAATTTATCCAGGGAGTGTGGAAGTTGAACCTTGAATTATTTGCTTGATGGATTTTTTTTCCTTCCCTGGAAGCAGGAAAACAAATATCCATTTTCTCCCTGAGCCACAGGCTATAGGGTTCCTGCCGGAAGTCCCTTTCCTTTCCTTGTCCAGAAAACAAAGGTGCACACATGTTCCCGAGCACAGCAAAGACAGCTCTGCTTTCAGCTGCAGCTGGGTCCTGGGCTCACCTTCCCTCCCCTGGGCTGGCCCCGGTGTAAATCAGATCTCACATCACTCCTTTTCACATAAACTGCTTTGTAAGCAGGAGAAAGAGCCCACAGAACTAAATGCCCGTGGGAACCATGCAGCTCAGTGTATGCACACAAACCTGTACAGAGATGGTGAGTTAGCCTGCTATTTAAAGACTTGCTAGCAATGCTGTTGGTTTCATAAACTTATGTTAGTTACCCTGACAGCTTCAGATATCCTTCTTATGCCTGGAGGTAGCACAGGGCCAGACACTGATAACCCCTCAGCTAAGTGTGGGCTCCCTGAAATGCTTTCTTAAACTACCAGTCCTGCCAGCAAATCAGGGAGAGATTCACTGCCACATGGAAAGTGGGTACCTGGTGCCCACAGAAGCAAATCACTGCATTTGCGACCCTGTTGCTGCACCTTGGCCATCTCTTGCACCCGAGGAGAGCCCAAAGGCCAGGAAAAGGGCACCAGGCATCTTTGGAAATGGTCAGCTCTGCTTTCCAGCTTCCTCTTTGAGTGCTTGCTAGTAAACATCTTAGAAGTGTGTGAAGAAATGTCACCATTGCAACTGCAGTTGACAGTAACACGAATTCCATTTTAAAATAAAAAATCTGAACTGGGAATCTTTATTCTTCTCTTTCCCAGCAGTCTGATTCCTGGGAGCCTCAAGAGTCCCCATTATTTAAATTACCTCTTTTTTTTAAAAAAAAAGGAAAGGTACAGGCAGGAATGAAGGTGAATAGGCAGGCAGGCAGGCAGAAAGAAGAGGAAGCATTTTTATTTTATTTTCATCTAATTGTTAAACTGGTTGCTTTCCCCCAGACCTGGGACTTGAGCTCAGGTTTATGTGGCCTTATGTTCCTTCGGAGGCAATTGACTTAACTGCTGCTCCACCAAGGCACACCCTCAGCTTTTCTATTTTCTCCATTCCCTTCCTCTTTCATAATTCTTTTCCTCATTGGGATTAATCTCCAAAAATCTCAGGTTTTTAAGGTGTTTTTGATTTACTTTTTTTTAAGTAAATCTTTTTAACTGACTGTAATATTCACATAGCAAATTGCACATGCCCTGAGAGTTCAACTCAAGAATGCAAACAAAGTGAGCACCCAGATTAGAAAGCAGCCTCAGCAGCATCTCAGAGGCGCCCCTCTGTGTCCCTTCCAGTCACAGCCCTTCCACAAGGACAACCGCTCTATTGACCCTTCTTCCTATAAATTGATTTTGTTTATTTTTAAACTTAGATGGACTCATACAGTAGTATGTGTCTAAGATTTATCCATATGGTTGAATGTGGAATTGTTGGAGAGTATTGAAGTCTGTGGTTTGTTCTGAAGGAATACTTAAAGAATGACAAGGGGAAGAAATTTCACTAGGACTTGATTGTGGGTGGGAGAGTTTGGGGACTGGGGCCTTTTGAGCTGAGCTGAGCTAGAAGAGGAACATGAATTAAGATCTATTCAACCCTCTGCTCCACTCCGAAATGTACTCCCAGGCTAGTCCAGCTTCTACTCATTTTCAACTCCTTATATGATTAAATATTATTTATTTGCTTAAGTGAATTTATACATACACTATGAATACCGCATTGAAAGTCTGCTTACCTGAGATTTGGATTCAGAGTAAAGTAGATTAATTGAGAATCTAATTCCAAGAGATGTAGGGTCAAAACCAGTCAACCAATTACTTAATCAACAGCATTTATAAGGATCTCTTGTGCTTAACTTCCTTCACTCCAGAAGCCTGAACTAATTCCTTCATTTTTTTTCATTTACATTTTGGACTGCTGTATCCTAGAGTCAAAGATGAAAACAACTGTTTTATACAATACCACTAAGAAATAAAAAATGCCCAAGATGAAGAGTCTAATAGGAAACTCTTACATAAAGCTGAGACAATCATACTCTATATAAAGTGTGAAAAGAAATAGTTGCCAAGCAGAGAGGCCAGCGTGGAAACATGCCTGCTTCTACCACCAGAGTACAGAGGGAAGAGAGAAAAATACACCCCCCCTGAGAATTTGGACCACAAAGCATTACTCTGATTAGTTAGTGGACTGAATTCACAGGGCAAGCAAAGAATTCATTTTAAAACAAACTCTGGTATCGAAGCAGACGGAAGCAAATACAGATCTTTTCTGGAGGAATCAGACTTCTGTCCAGGCAATGATAAGATGCCATCAATTCTTAAGATACTTCAAATTTCAGAGACAGGTTATGAATCTGTACATTTGGTAGGAAAACCTACTTTACAGACTTGGTTGGAGATGGGGAAGTGGAAACAAACACATTGTCTAGTATGTAATAAGTTCAATAAAATGTGATCACCACTGACTAGAGTGTGAGCCTTTTCGTATTTATGAATAGATAACTTGGAGACCACCAGTAGCTCTGTTAGAGAGCAAAAAATAAAAGTAATAGCACAGAAGCCTAGAATAGCCAAGGAAAGCTTTGTGGGCAAGACAGTGCTTGAGCTTGGTTGCCAAAGATTAAAAAAGAGCAGATTTCAGGCTGTGGAAATACCATGAAGCAAAGGTTTGGAGGTGGTATGAATATGGCATACAGAGGAGAAGAAAGGAGCTAGGACCAAGGAGATGAGTCTACAGGTAGAGGTGTGAGAAGTAACATACTAGGGTATGTGGTGAAGAGTCCTATTGTGAAAAAGATTGATGGTTCCTGGGAAAGGAGACCTGAGCTGTCAACGGTCGTCTTAAGCTGATATGGCAGCAAATAAAGAAAAATGGAGGAAGGTCATGGGTGAGTATGCTTTAGAGAGCTGTATTAGCACAGTGCACTGGGTGGCTGGAAGGGATAGTGGCTGGACTACATTGGGCTAAGTGACAAAAGCTTGAGCTTAAATAACAATGTTGAAAGGAGAAATAAAGAGCAAAATAAACAGTAGGTTATCAGTTATGTGCATTTCAAAAACTCTCAAAGCAACAGTAGATGTGTATGGGTGCACATAAAATATAGAAAAATGGGAAAATCAGACCTAGGACTGAGGTACACTGTGACATGATCCCAGGGTGGGAGCTTTTGCTATATTTGTCATATTTTATTCAAAAGAGGGATGATCCATATACAGAATATAATAAAGCAAAGCAAAGGAACAGACAAACCTACCAAACTTTCAGGATGTGAAAGTATGGAGATGGGGTGGGGAGTGGGGCAAGGGAAAGAATGAGGGAACAAAGTGGCAGTAAAGGACAAGGGACTCTGATGTGCTGTGAAATGCATACAAACTGAAGTGCGAATTCAATATCCCAATTAGCACATAGTGATGTGAAACTAATTTTTTTAATCCTAAAAAAAATAGAGTAGGGGGATATCTGCCTCTCCCTATATAGTAAAATGCTGGAATATTTTAGCGGTGATTGTACTATTTTATGCATGCTAGAGAGGTTTCATAATTTTTTAAAAATATCACAAAAAGCTGCAAAGAAATATATCAGTGTTCATAGAAATATATTGCAATGTTCACAGTTGCTTGTGCCAGCATGAGAGAATTGTGATTCTTTTCTCCACTCCCCCACCCCCGATTTCCCAAGTTTTGTGACTACAGTATTTTTAATAATGAAAAAATTACACATGATTATTTCAACTTCTCTAAAAAGTACTTGCAAGGAAAATTTTTTAAAAAAAATAGCAAGCCATAATGTGATTCTTGAGCCCTGCATCTTTGTATCTACCTCTTAGCAAATAGGGGCTCCTTTGTAAGATATGATTAAGTAAAATCCACTAGAGAGCATATTAGCAGACTCTCTATTAGCAAGCTCAAGCCATACAAAGAGCACAGTGTTGCTAATCCTGACACTAATATTTCCGCAGAACTGAATTGATGGAATCTTTCTGAATGTGTTATTTATGGTGCCAAATGAAAAAGATCTTGTTCACCAGCCAGACTCTAGACGAGAAGGGAGACCCAGATTTGTATTCAGGCTCTCCACTGCCCAGTTTAAAGCTAGTGTCATTGCAGTAACCAAAATGAATTCAACATTAACTTTGCCATATTAAGTTTTAGGCCTACAGGAGAGGGTGCATCCAGTAGCCAGCTGCATAGATGGGTTCAATCCTCAGGCTGCTAGGACCAGTGTGCCTTCTGAATGTGAATAAAATTCCTCAAACTCCTGTTTCACTAACTCTGGGAAATCCAGCATCGTTCTCATATTTCCATTTAAGATTCCTCGCGGTGTCCTCTAGTTTCTTGTTCTGGAATTCTGAAACTACGGATCTTCTTGACTGTTGTTCCGGGGCTTGTGTTCCACTGGGGATTAACTCTCCCCTCAAAGTCTGAGGGACAAGGGTGTGCAAAGGGGCGGCAGAAGTGATCACACCACTTGTACCACAGAACATCCTGAAAAAGAACATAACTCATCCCTGATATGCAGAGTCCCTGTTTTAAATTCCCTCTGCCCTCCTTGCTGTTGAAACTTCTCACAGGCTCTTCCTTCAAGCAGAAATCTGCTTCCTCTTTGTTTCTTTACTTCCTTCTATCAACCCACTTTTTTTTTTCCTTTCCTGATCTAGTGTATCCTAGCTTTTCATTCTTGGTCTGCCCTAAAATTTTTTATAAAACAGAACAACTTGTATTTGAAGTCTCATTGCCATCCCTTCGATTTTCCCAAAAGGGCCATTTTTCCCCCCACAACACAATGGTACTCCAAAGGGTTTTGTCAAAAAGGAATTCCCTGCCCATGCTAAGGAAAATTGTGCCTGAAAAAGTTAAAATTGTCACTATCCCCTGCCCACAATCCTGTCCCTGGCCTCATCCTCTTGATAATATAGTTTGGGAAGCAGAACATACCCTGAACAAATTAAACCAGATGATGCCAAGTGTCAAACATAATAAAGGCAATATGTTTTATAGACATTGATGTAGCATGGGGGAGAAAATGAAGGCATTATATGACCTAGTGAGAGGTTTTTTTTCAATGATTGCAATGCTAGAAACAGAAGCATTGTTTTCAACGACCATATCTCTGACACAGGCTCTTTGTATCTTCAGGCTGATTTTGCAGGGGAGTGGAGGTCAGTTCTCTCCTATTGAGAAATCAGCTGCTTCCAGGGGATTGGGTGGGGGAATCTCAACTCTGCTCCAGTCTTAGTGCCAAGGACACAGGGAGGGCTGTGTTTTCCTGCCTGAAGATGGAAGTAAAAGAATGTTCTAACTAGTAAAAACCCTGGAGTTTCAGACCCGCTGAGCAGGGAGCTACTTTCAAAGTGGAGCAGTAACACGAGCCACCTGTGCCATCAATGGTTATTATTAAGAAAAAGTTGAAAAACTAGAACTGAAAGAAGCAGAGAGCTTCCCACACTGCCAATGCAGCCTGTAGTCTGTTTGGGAAATAAACCAGCTGTAAGCAAATAGTGCTTGGCCAATAGCAACTACTCAGTTAAAGTCTTGTTGAGTGGATGAAGGATAGCCAAACTGGGAACTGAAGAAAGAAAGCATGATCTCATTGATTGCTGCTCATGGCTTTGCCCATAGCTGAGAGGACATTTGGCTTGTGGGGCGTGATGGGACAGGCATCATCCTGGGCAGCCTCTGACATTCTGTTGTCTCTGATAGTCCTGACTTGCCCCCAGATCCATTTCAAGGGAGTCAGGGTGAGAGGAGGTTGTGGTTTTGGCCGAAGATGAGTGAACTCATGCAGCTGGTGGAAGAAAGTGGACATGAGCGCGGCCAGTCCTCTAAGAGTGAGCAGTGCTGGAGCGTCTTGGCTCTGCTTTTTTTCTCTATACATTGATTGTATTGACCAGGGACTACTTTTTCCTCAACTCTTCCCTGTAACTCCAGGTTAGGATGACTGTGGTGGTAATGGCCAGTGTTGATGTATTAATATAGGACAAGGGACCAGTTCTAGGGATCTGAAACTTCTATTTTTTTTCTTTTATACAAACAATTGAGGTATAATTGACATATAACATTAGTTTCAGGTGTACCACATAATGTTTGATACTTATATATGTCATCCATAGTTATAAAACAGTTTTTGTCGTGAGAACTTTTAGCATTTACTCTTAGCAACTTTCAAATATGCAGCATAGTATTAACTATTGTTTTCATGTGGTGTATTATATCTCCATGACTTATTTTATAACTAGAAATGTGTTCCTTTGAGTTCTTCACACGTTTTGCACATACTCCCACCCTTACCTCTGACAGTCACCAGTCTGTTGTCTGTAGCTATGGGTTTGTTTTACGGTTTATTTTTTTTAAGAGTCCATATATACATGGGATAATATTGTATATGTTTTTGTCTAACTTATTTCTCTTAGCATAAGAACTTCAAGGTCTACCCTTGTTGCAGTTGGCAAAATTTAATTTTTTATGACAATATAATTCCACCGTATATAAGTTATGTATTGCATTTTATTTATTCATTCATCAGTTGGTGGATACCTAGGTTGTTTCCATCTTTGTTGTTATAAATAATGCTGCAGTGAACATGGATGTGCAACTGTTTCTCCACTGATGTCTGTTTTCTTCAGATAAATATCCATAAGTGGAATTGCTGATTAGTATTGATAGCTCTATTTTTAATTTTTTGAGAAACTCCTTACTGTTTTTCATAGTGGTTGCACCAATTTACATCTCCATTGTTAGTGCACAGGGGTTCCCTTCCCTTTTCTCCACATTCTTGCCAACACGTATGATTTCTTGTCTTTTGGATGATAATCATTTCCTTATCCATGGGGTATCTTTTTATCCCTTCCCTTTTAGTCTGTGTATGCTCACAGCTGAAGTCAGTCTCTTGTAGGTAGCATAAAGACCGGTCTTGTTTTCTTCCCCATTCAGTCACTTCATGTCTTTTGGTTGGATAATTCAATTTTACGTTTATAATTAAATAATCGACTAGTGTGCACTTTTCATTTTGTTAATTGCTTTTTTGACTGAGACTTCTAATCTTTGAGATTCTACCTTGACAGTTGTTGCAAGTTCCCTGATCTTTTCCTAAAAAAGGAAAGTACTATTTAATCTTCAGATTTTTTCTGGGGTGGGGTGAGTGGGTGAAATGGCTAAAGTAGATCAATTGTACAATGAAAGCAGAGCCTAAATGGTGGTGAACTTAATGTATTATTTACAGATGTGGCTTTACTGTAATGCACCCTTAAGCCTATATCATGCAATTATGCAATGTTCCTTCAATAAATTTAAAGAAAATTATTCCTACCAGAGACCCCATATCCAGTGCAGGATCCCTGTATAGCAGCTTTCTCCACAACCAGCAACAGTGGGATCCTGCCATCTCACAGCTGGGTTGAAGGTCTTTCTAAACACTAATTACTCAATATTTTAAAGTTCAGTGAGTGCTTAAGAAGAAAAAAAAATATTCAAGGACACAGCATTCCTACTTACTTTTACTTTTAAGAATTTTCAACAGTGCATCTCCACTATCTGCTTTTTTTCTGTATCTGCTTCTTCAGATCTTATTTACATCCTCTTCCCATTACACAAGGTGAAGTAGATGACAGACTTGAAAGAATTAGCCATTTTGGATCAGGCACACCATTTTTCAGCAAAGGTGCCATTATAAACACTACTGGTACTGGTACATTTGCCTTTGGAGAAAATGCCTCCTACTGTCCAGTGAATCTTTCCTGTAAGGTGTCCACATTCATTTTATTTGGGCTGATCCTTATAGGAGACAGAGCAGGGGAATAACTTTTGGTGCATACCATGTATTCCGGAATAAGAGGTGTAGTCCAGCATTACAGCTGAAGTAATAATTTCTAGTCGGTCTACAATGAAATTTAATTTTAAACAATCCAGCTGTCAGAATTAACTAGATAAAAGGGTATGGAGAATATTACAGAAATATGGCCATTTGCTCAGGAGAGCTTTCTTGTATACTGGTTATGATGACAAGGGTATGTGTCATCCCCAGTTGACATAGATGACCTTCAAGTAGTATTGTGTAAAATCACTCGTTGATATTACATGAATGAATATCATCACTTACATGCATATATATACCCTTTGTGTCTGGTCTACAAACTGCATGGTAATATACTTCTGGTTAAAAAAAATAACTTCTTATACATCTTTCATGCTTCACAGGGTGTTGAGTTGAAATTTGCTTATTTTGTGGACACTTGCCCCATTTATCCTAGCGGGAACCTGTGAATCATTTACCAAGGATTGGAAGCAGAGCCCAGACAGGTTGACTAATCTTACCTACACCACTCGTACAGGTTTGAATTTAATAAAATACTCACTGAGTAGAATATATATTTATATATACATATATACAGTAATTACCCTATAGATAAAAGATTTTAGGAGATATGGCAAATTTTGTAAACTTTTCATAAAATCAAAAAGAAAAATAGTATATTATCCTTCTACATCCTTAGGCATCCATCACACAACTTAATAATTATCAACTCGTATCTAATTTTTTCTTTATCTTTATTCTCTTCTGGATTATTTCAAAGCAAACCTCAGATACCACAACGTTTTATCTATAAATAAAATAGTAAAACTTTAAGAAAGATGGTATCAATCTGACACCTAAAATACTTAATACCAATAACAATTCCTTTTTCAAGTTTTGCTGATTGTTTCATAATTTTTTATAGCTTGTTCTTTTATAGAATCCAAAGAAGGTCAAGTCATTGCAGTTGGTGGATATGCCTCCTAAATCTCCTCTAGTCTCTAGTTTCTGTTTTCCCCTCATGGAATGTTTTTGTTGAGGAAACCAAATTCTTTGTCCTATAGGACCTTGATTTTATGAATTGCATCCATGTAGTTAGTATCTTTTAGCATATTCTCTGTCCTTTGGATTTCTCATAATTTCTTTTTTTTAAAGAATGCTTCAGAGAGTGTTGTGTACCTCAATGGAGGTCCATACAATGCTTAATTATTTGTGATTATTGCCTAGATTATATCATTAGTGGTTTCAAAGTGATGATTTTCTCGTTTTTAAAACAAATTTTTCTTCGTTTTGTTTGCTAGAGTGCTTCTATAAAGAGAAACTTTTCCTCATCAATAATTAGATTATCTAAGGTACAGTTTATGCCATGTAGGCCAGTGGTTGGTTCTTTTTCCTTATTTACCAGTTTTAAAAAGATTAAGTTGATTTTCTATTATCTTTCAACCACTGAGTTGTTGTACGTGTCGTGGCTGTTGTTTGTGAGTATCCGTATGAACAAATAGAGTTGAATTATAGGGATGCATTTCAGTCTGTTGCTGTGTTTATCCTTCTTGATGCTCAAAAATGGCATCTTCATCAAGTGGGAGCCATTGTACAGCAATGGAAGTTAGGTGCAGTTGTGGAGCAATAGTTTTCTCATTCAGAAGGGCCTATCATAAAGTGTCCAAGTGTCTGCGTCTTATGCACAACAGACAGGCCACAGCCTATGCCACTAGGGATTGCATTATGGCCTTATCACATCTTTATCTGCTTCATTAACACAAGTGCTGTTTAGGTAAATAACTAAATTCATGGGTAAACTTCTGTAGGTCATTAGGCTAACATTATACATCAAGTGCTCCTGAATATATCTTGTATAATAGCTATTTATAGTCTTTTAAAATCACTAGATGGAGGTAGGAAGATAGAAGTGCTAGGCAGGAAATGGCCAAAAATATTTATTGAATGCCTATTGTATGTCAAGTAGAGTTCTAGTCACTCAAGATATATCTGAATAAAACAAAGCCTTACTCTCATGAAACTTACTTTCTAACTGTGGAAGGGGTGAGGGAATGTCAATAAAACATAAACAAAATCAGTAAAGCAGATAGTATTAGAAGATGATAATTCTATGGCATGCTGTGGAAAATAGAAAAAAGTAGAGCAGAGCAAAAAGGATGTATGTGGGGGACTGCAATTTTAAATAGAAGGGTCAGTGGTAATATTTTAGAAAATATCTGGAGAAGTGTGAGGGTTAGTTATGATGGAATCTGGAAGACTCATGTTCTTGGTAGAGGAAATGGCCAGTGCTGGAACTGTCTGGTGGGTGTGTGCCTGCTCCGAGCCTTAGTAAAACTGGTGTCATATGTGTATCACTGTTTGTGACTCACTTTTACATTTAACATTATGTTTCTAAAATTCATCCCTATTTGGGGGATGTAACTGTAGTTCAGTAATTTTTCGCTGTTGTGTAATATTCCACTAGATGACTATATCATGATTTATATAACCAGTTAACATTTGGTGGTTATGTTTTCTTTTTCTTTTGTGCTGTAGCAAATAATGGAGCTTGATGAAAAATTGTGTTGCATTTTCTAAATGTGATCTAATTATATGTATAATTATCTCTTCTCTTCTTATGAATTTTCACTTTATCTTCTGACCCTTCTTCTATCATCACCAATAAATTTCCATTCCTAGAATTTCTGACCACAGGTCGATGTTAGGTACAAAGTGATTTAAACCAATATTTCACAAAGTGTAATCTGTGGGCACCAAATAACTCTACATTCATGTTCATTTGCTAATAGGAAAGAAACAGATGTTTATTCATGCCAGCTGTTAGCTAAGCAATGTCACACTTCTAAGAATGAACAATGCACCATATGAATGAAGGAAGCGTGGAGAGAGAATTGGGTTGTTATACTGCATGTACTTCTGTTGCAGTTGCTGTTGGGTGTAGTTATTGGTTTCAGTAAAACTGTGTCATTTGTCACCTTAAATTAATTTTAACAATTAACTTTTATTAGTTTTGGAAAATTAGTGCTTAATTTATACATTGGTTTTAGTTTTACAGATATAGAAGATACATACTTAAAAGAACATTATAGTAGAAAATAATAATTTAAGATTTTTTTTCATTTAGAAGATGACCTTTACTCAAGTCAGAGAAAATAATCATAGTGGCCAACCCCACATCCGTTACCTCCCCCTCTCTGCTTCCTAACAGAGCCTTCCTTTTGCTTATATGTTCTGCCTCTCCCAAGCAACTCTGTGTTTAGAAGACTGGCTCCTTCACCACCCCATGGTCCTGATGGAACTGAGTCAATCATGGAGACCTCTCATTGCCAGTGATTTGTTTAACCATAAACATGGGAGTCAGTTGTGTCCAATAAGACCCTAGGGATAGTTGGGGTGTGGGGAGGAGGGGGACTTCCAGGAAAGATTTTACCCTGAACAAGAGTCACAGAATAGATAGCCCTTCTCTTGTTCCTATGACGTAGTTATGTCTGGACATCTGTTGAAGCCATCTAGGGATCTAGGGAGCTCATGGACACACCCAGCATGCCAAGTGGGAGAGGAGAAAGATGACAATGACCCAAGTCTTTGGCAACCCTCTTAAACTTAAACTTAAGTATTATGAAATCTGTCTCAAACTTTTTGTTTCAGGAGATGACCCATTTTCCCTATCATTCATCTGTTCAGAGTGGATTTCTGTTTTCTTCACCTGAAAGTGTTCTAACCTGTACAGGGACACGAGAGGATCATGCAAAGATGGGCTCCTGGGTCCTGACTTATCTTGCTGTGGTCAGTAACTTTCTTGGCCGATGATCCTAGGGGCTGTGAGCTTGTGAAGGCCTGTTATTCTAGCACCTGTCATTGGCCTCATAGCCAGTGGGTGCATGATGAAGGAATGAGTAATGAATGTAAGAGAAGCGACTTAACCTGTGGGTCACCCAGGATGTGGATCCACAAGTCATTGTTATGTTCCCATCAGCAGCAGCAGAACTTCTGGGTGTTTTCCCATGCTGTACCAGTCTGGAGGAAGCTGCATGAAGGCAGAAGTTCATAAACACTGGAAGCCAGCCAAGTGGAGGCCCAGGACTAAATGTCAAGTATTTGGCAAATGAGCAGCAAGATAGAACGATTAATAGGAATCAGAAACTGCAGGACTTTGGGGAATAATAGATCATAACTGAAGTGAGAGATTGGCTTTGTGGGTGTGTTCCCAGCCCAGCAGACAGCTATATTCATATTTCACATCAATGATGGTCAGAGAACACAGATGTGATTTTACAAAACAATGGACCTAACTAAGCAAGCATATTTAGTTCTCTTCAAGAAGGAGGAAGTCACAGCTGACTAAAATAATTGATACTTTCCAGTTCCAGATGAAGATTTTAGAATGAAGCAAAAATGAATTTTTTTTTATCATTTTCATGTTAACATGGGAAAATGTGCTTTTATTCCCTATGTTGAGTGAGAATTATAATAGAAGGTATTACAACTGTCACTCAAAGTGTATCATTTGGCATTATAAGAAAATGTTTCATGAGTAGGCAAGCAGAATTGATATTATTTTCCTTTCATATAAAACACCCAAAGAGAAGATGTGAAGGTCCAATGAGCAAGCTCATAGTTTTGTAACCATGAATTCAACTTTTGTGGGGAACGAAGACCTAATAATGAAACACACAACCTTGGCTTTCGTGCAGGCTGTGAAATGAACTGTGCCAAGCAGAAATCAAGCACTTCCTCTGTGCAATCCGGAATCTTTTTTATTTAGGAATACATGATGTGAGCAAGTTTGTACAAGACTCATTTCAAAACGTGCAGGCAAGACTTTGCCAGAAAAGTGGAAGCAGGTGGGTCCTGAAATCTCTTAGAGATCGTTTTTGTTGCTTAAGCTTGCTCGCCCCACACACTGAAGGTTAGGGAGTCTTGCCCTAGTCAAGGTGCGAGTGGAGCTGGCCAAGGTCTGGAGGTAGAATAGCACCAGTGGTCTGAATTTGGGACCCTGGAAGCCCGAAGCTTGAAAATTGCATACCAGAAAGTCACTGATTGTGAGTTACCTGGTTCTTTGGAAGAATTACTTGACTCTGGTGACCAGAGACCATGAGTCAATGGATGTTTTATCTAGGATCTGGAACTGCCAACCTACGCCTGAGCCTGGCTCTGCCACTGGCCAGCTGTGTAACTTGAGACAAGTTAGTTAAGCTTTCTGTGCTTTATTTCTCATCTGTAAACTGGAATGAGTAACAATGCTTCTTGGGGCGGGAACAGGGGTTACAAGCATGAAAGTAGTAACATCTGCAGGGCATTTAAAGCATAGCTTGGTACATCATGAATGCTTATCATGCCATTCGTAGTGCCTCAGCTCTGATTTATGGCACATCCAAGGTATGTTCTAGTGACAGATCCACGTATGTCCCTAGCCCATTGTACTGCAGATCTGCATAGACGCTTTTGGAAGGGGACATCTGGGTCATTATCCCCTTCAAGATATACCATTTTATTGTTTGGAAAAAAAGTGACACAAGCCAAGATGGAAATTTTCATCTATTGTTTATTGGTTAGGAAAACGTGACTACAAGTAACAGAAGTCCTCCCAAGACTGACTATAACAAGTTAAGTTTATGTGTCTCACAAAATAAGTCTGGGAGTGGGAGGACAGTCCAGAATGTGTGCCGATGCTTAGAGGGATTGAGTCTCTTTCTGTGTTGTGGTTGTTTTAAAGAGAGGAAGAAGCTTTATTTTTTTCTTTTCTTTTTTTTTTTAAAGAGAGGAAGGAAGGAAGGGAAAGGAGGAAAAAACATTTAAGGAAGGAGGGAAGAAAAGGAAGAAATATCTTTGTGTAGTTGTTTATTCTTGGTTTTTCATCCTGACCCTGGGTCTTGAACCTGGGTCCTTGGGCTTTCAGTGGTCTGCTTGCCAGTGTCTCAGCCCCCTGAGCCACACAGTATGTCCCACCATTTTTGGTCATCAAGGATGAAAGGAAGGAGCATCTTTATTTATTTTAGTTTTTAACTCTGACCTTTGTTGAGAACCTGGATCAAGAACCTGGGGTCCTTGGGCTCTACATGGTCCATGTGCCTGAGTCACAGGGACATACCCTCCTACTGAGTTTTCTTTCCCCATTTTGAACTGATTGGATTTTCTCTCCATAACTTTTAACTTATGGTCACACAATAGCTGCTGTTCTTTCAATTGGCACAAGTGTGTTCCAGGCAGAAAGGACACAGGAGATAATACGTGCTTTCTTCTAGAAAGCACTGGAAGGGACAGCCCTTCTTAGCATTTCCACCTACATCTCGGTGACTAGAACTGTAACACACACTCCACTTCCCACTTTCCACCTCATTCCCTGACTGCAAGAGAGTCTGAGAAATGAAGAATTTGGATTTTTCAGCCAGTAGAGTAGAGAAAGGTCAAGGAGAAAGGGGTTGTAAGTGACTTTTAGGGACCTGGTCTATAGGACTGACCACATACCACAGTGTTACAGAGGAAAACGGTTGCTTCTGTTTCGTTTTTAAATCCTTGGTGCTTTGCTTTGTCTCTTATTGGCCAGGAATTTCTTGTTGGGAATGGTTTTTATCCTGGGAAAAGGGCTAATAGTGTTGTGTTTTAAGTTCAACATAGAATCCTTTTGTTAAAAGATACTTGAATTCTATTCCACAGTGAAAGATTAGATTTAAAATGTAAATTTCCCTGAAATAGGCAATGCATACACTTACATTTAGTCATGATAAAGAACTTGTAGAATCTGAAATATCCCAAGACCAGGTATTTGGTGAGACTTTCTACACTAACTGGACAAAGAAGGGGTGTAAAATCTGTCAGTCCAAGATTTTGCCCAACCCAACGCATTCTTACCACAAATGTGGATTTGTTTTGGGAAACTAAAAATGATCACTTATCAAAAAGGGGATTAAAAACAAAACACCCCTTTCAAACCAGGTCTTCTATGGAGCCCTGGTATATTTAACAGCTAAGGGCCCAGCTGTCCTTGTCCGTGAGGGTTGGGGGCTTTTTCTCCTGCTCTCCCGTGAATTCTACATCAACCTGGGCTCTGGAAGTTTCTGTCTTATAGGTGCTTGTGTCATTAGTGAGTAGAGTTTATGTACATTTACAAAGTGATTGGAAGGACCTTTTCTTACCATTTCCCACAATGACTGTATGTTTATTGTTAACACAGACAAAGCAGTGAGTGATTTGTGTGTTTTCCTGGGATCACAGGCCCAAGGGTGATGCCTTGCAGGGTTGGGATCTCAAGCTGTAAACTCTTGCTTTCTCTCTGAAAAGTTCTCCAACATTGGCAGGAAGATCAGCCAAATGCTTGTTCCAAGTGTTGATGTTGGACCTCACCACTGCGGTTCTGGCCTAATCATTCTTAGTGGCACCTGGAAACACTTAATTGTCACATGAACCCAGGTGATGTTCACTTCGGTGGTGTAGGAACCAGACTTTTGAGAAACCTTGTCCTCAAATGGCATCCAGAGATGCCATTGTTTCATTTCTCCAACACATGGTCATAAATATCCTGAAAGGAAATGTGCTGTCTCTCCGTCACCCTCTGCATTTGTTTCCTACGGCTGCCAGCAAAGCCACAGATGAGGGACCTAAACAACAGAAATGAATTGTCTCACAGTTGTGGGGCTGGAAATCCCAGACCAAGGCATCAACAGGCTTGGTTCCTTCTGAGACTTCTCTCCTTGGCGTGCAGATGGCTGTCTTCTCATTGTGTCCTCACGGTCTTCCCTCTCTGTGTGTGTGACTAATCTCCTCCTCTTATAAGGACACCAGTCACAATGGATAGGGGGCCACCCATATGACCTCATTTTAAATGAATTACTTCTATAAAGGCCCTGTCTCAAAATCTAGTCACACTCTGAAATCCAGAGGGTTAGGACCTCAACATATGGATTTGAGAAGACACAATTCAACCCATGACACACTTTAGAGGCGGTTCAGGTGAAAACAGATAATACAGTGACCTGGGCTTTGGGCTTTAGTAATGGCAGATGATTCTAATAGGTGATTTGGGCGAACCTGCCTAGAAAAGCAAAATGATATCATTCATGGGGCACACCCTGGTGGCCTAGGGGTCTGGTACACCCGAGAGCAGTCCCATATACTTCCCGTGGTTCAAGACCCATGGACCAGAGGGCACAAACAATGTGAACAACTAAGTAAAAATAAAGTGTTTCTGCCTGCCTACTCACCTTTCAACCTGCCTGTATCTTTCCTTTAAAAAAAAAAAATCTGTGTAACGCTGAGAGTAGTGAGGAGCCAGGAGAAAGAAACTCAGAGAAGTAAGCCTGGTTTGAGGGCTGCTTCTCCCTTAGAAGTACCTGCTGATTCTTCAAGGGGCCCAGGGTGGAGGACTCTGGGTATAGTTCTATTCTGCTTCTTGAGCTGCTGTTCGTCACATCGTATATTTATTTGGTGGTGACTCATTCATCTGGACACTTAGTGTTGACTATTTCTCTCTCTATGTGCTTCGCCTCAGCAAAAATTCATTTGAAAAAGACTTTGGCAATGAAAAGACTAGGGTTGGAGGCCCAGCTCTATTCATAAGAAATGAGCCTTCAAGAACGCTTTTTCCAAACCCGATCTCTTTAATCGTTAAATGTAGAGTGTAAGCCTATTTCATAGGCTTGTCCTGAAATGTAAATGCAAATCTGTCTAATAGTAAGTGTTCAGTGAACAGCAGTGTGATCATTTACTGCCATTAGCTGAGAACCCATCATCTGCCAGGCACTCACTGTATGAAGCTCTTTACTTAAATCTCAACTGATGTGTCTATGCTGTTTCATAGATTATGACAATAGGCTCAGGAAATAGCAGCACTGGAATTCACACTTGGACTCATACAAAATCCACCAGGAAAGCCATGTTTAAATGGCCTGATGATCCCTTATACTGCGATGTCAGCTTCTCTTCCAGATTCTGTCCTGGAATACAACTCCAGGATTAACTTCTAGAATTCAGCATTGCTTCACAGTATTTCCAGTTTGCCCAGACTAAATCTACATGTTCCAACTAACTCCATATAAAAGGGAGTCACTTTAATTTTTTTTCTCATCTCAAGGTGATACTCAGAGATGAAGTAATTAGAACACATGTTCTATCCCAGAGCATCCAAAATAAATCTTTGACAAGCTTAGATGTAATCCAAATGTTCATCAATTTACAAAAGAAGGAAGAGGAGGAGAGAGAAGAGGGTTAGGTGGAGGTAGAGGAGGAAGAAAAGGAGAGGGAAGAAGAGGAAGGAGAGGAAGGGGAGGAGGGGGAGGAAGAGAGTTCTTCCACTTTCAGGGTAGGAGGGAGGCATTACCACAAAGTTGGGGATGTGGACACCATGAGGCCATCCAGAGCAGAGTTTAAGAAGTAGCTTCTGGAATTACTGTAGATCTCAGCAGGCCCAGAAGCCTTGTGAGCCCCAGCCTGCCTCAGCTTGGCCTGTACCCCCAGAGACACTTTTGAGGTGAAGGAAGCAAAAGGGCATGCAGCTGATCTAGCTGAGCCAGCCTGTGATGTCTGTCACATCAGATTAAGGCACCTTTGCTCAGCAAGCTCATCTTTAGATACCTCTGTACTTTTTGCTTTGTTTTTGCTTTAGTTGCCTAGTAAACATTTGTACTGGAAAATTCCAACTTTGCCTTGGATGAACTAAGAGGAAAAGCAGTGTGTACACACCCAGGCCAGCCTGGCCAGGGAGGATAGAGCCCAAAGGGCAGGCTTTGTCAATGTGGCTGACTTAGACAATGTGGGGGAAAGGAAGCCCTGACAGCAGCCTTGGCCTGTTCGTCTTCCTTTTCCAAGTATTTTGTGCTGTTGTTCTTTATATACAGCAAAGCACTTATCACTTAGAGGTATGATTGCCTGACTCGTTGCTAGACAGGGTCTCAAAGCCAGAGGCTGTCACTGTTCATTTTAGTATCTCTAGAGCCTCCATGGTGTTTAAGACATAATAAATGCTTCTTACTTGAAGTCAGATGGTGTGATACAAAAGCTGGAAGGAGCTGCATGAGCCAAAGAGCTCTTGCTCCCACCCTGTCTTCCAACAGGGAATCCTAGCATGCTGAGGAGAAGACGGGTGTCAGTGAGACCTCTGGAGAGTGAACAGGTGCACAATGGTTACTAGCAGGGGAACTTAGCATTGTTAACTTTTAAATTATTCTTTTGAAAGAGCTGAAATAATGCCATCAAATATATGTTCACAAGAATTCGAGCTGGATGATGGTGAAGATGATGATGAGTGGTAGATGCTCTGCTCTGTTGAGGGTGTGCCCAGCAATGTTCTTGCGGGTCTCTCCACAAGATGGCATCATCTCTTGCTCTTCATTCCTGTCAAGGACAAATGTGCTGTTTTTTAAATTGCTGCAGAACAATGAGGATGATGACTTGTGTTGGCCTCATCTGATTTCATGCACAGTCCTATCACCAGTTCTATCATGTTTTAAGCACTCTCCTGTTTTGTTTTTCCCCTGGGAAAAGTCTGGTATGCTCTTAAAGGGCACAACGCTGTTTCAATCCACACAGAGCTTTGCCAGGCTCCCTCTGTTAGTCACAAGAGTGACTGGTTTGAGTAACTTTATTCAACATTGTGGGCTCAGCGAGTGGGACCATTGTTATTCATCTCTGGTGCAGTTGAGACAAGTCTCACATGGATCTGGTCACTGAGAAAGCTGTCTGGATCTTTTTCTGCTCAAGGGTGTCCATTTACCAGGGAAGATCCTTGGTCTCTGAACTTCGTGAGAGGAATTTTTTCAAATGCAGACTGAACCCAATGTAGACAATGGGGGAGAATCCTTTTCCTATCTAATAAACAATTAGACTATCTCTTTAGACACAAGGACTGCACTGATAGACTCACTCTGTTGCCAGCGATAATGCACTTCACCAAGTTTCTTTCCTTCATACGATTAAAAAAAAAGAAGTTTCCAAGAGAATGTTGCCCATGCATTTTGTAGAACAATGAGATGAATTCCAAAGATACTATCCTGGCTTCTTGGATAGATCTCCAGAATCTTCAGGTTGACGCTAGTATTCACCAGCTTTGAGTTATTTGCCAGCCATCTTTCCTCAGGTCTTTCCACAGGGTTGAACAATTTGTGACACTGGAGATGCATGTCCTACTTAATGTAGCAATCTTGTTTCACATGAAAGCCGCAGGGGAAACAGTTCTCAACTTGAAAACATTTCAAACAGCCTGCAGGTAGGCAATCTTTACAACTGCTGCTGACTAATGATAATAATCTGTTGTGTTTCTGCACTGCCTTGTAGGAAATATGCTCTCACACCTCAGGTCATCTATGGCAACCCTGTAAAGTGGTCACAGGCAGATTACTATGACCTTTGTGAAGAAGTGGAAAGGAAGATTTGGGAAGTGATTTGTACAAGGTCACAAAACCAGTGTGTTCCAGAGGTGGGATTAAAAATTATCTTGCCTGAGCCCACTCTTTTCATCACATCCTTGGTAATTTCTACATGTTGAAAGCTGTCCTAGATCTTAGGGACACAGTAGCAAACAAAACAGACCATTTTAATACATTCTAGCAGAGGAATGTAAATAAACAGGTAATAAAGCACATTTTATGGTAAATGGTAACAAGGGCTTTGGAGAAAGAGAAAGGAGGAAAGTGAAATACGTAGGCTTTGGATGGAGTTTAAATAGGGGCTCAGATGACATTGAGCAGAATCCTGAAAGTGGGAGGGGATAAGTCAAGCAGAACTCTGGGGGAAACTTCCAGGTGAGAGGAAGGCAATTTCAAAGATCTGCTGTGAATGTGGCATGTCTTGTCCTGCAGTGGCACAGGGGGACATCTGGGAGTGGGGGAGGGAGGGCCAATGAGCACAGAGGCAGCCTGTGTGGGAGCAGAGAGCTCACTGTCCTGGCTCTGCTCTTCCTCTGATTGGGATGGAGCCTTTGAAGGTTTCAGCCAGATATGAGCTCTCTCTTATACTATGCTGGAAGTTTCCAATAAAAATAATTTTGAAATATGAATTTCCAAGAAAACAGTGACATAGAAATGATACTTTATTTACTTCTATGTAAGCCTCCTGAATGAGACGGCAGACACAAGCACAGTTTGTGGATGCCTGCTGTGGGTAGTTCCTTGGCAGAGGACTTTCGTTACCCACATAATATTATTCTATCCCTGCGATTGCCTGCATGATGTGATTGTTATTATGCCATTTTTCAGATGAAACGCTGAGACTCAGAGTTAGCCGTACGGCTTGAGTTCATAAGCTAACCAGTGACATCCCCTGAGCATGAACTGTATTTTCTCTTGTCTCTTGTGAGCATGTGCTCACCATTAGTGAATGAAATGATCTTTTTAATGGAAGAAAATGTGATTCTTGCCAAAGTGCCTCATAAAAAATGCTCTCTCAATAACAGTTGGTGAATATATTTAGTGTTGTTTAGTTAGCACAGTGGTAGTATCTTTTCATGCCATTCACATGTGCCATTTAACCTGCAAAACTTATTTTTAGCAGTGAATCTAGTAATATTTAATGATTTTTATAGGGAGCCTTTGAGTAATCTTTGATCCTATTAACAAAGTTAAATAACTTTTTTTTTTTTTAACGGAGAGGTACAGGTAGGAAGGAAGATGAGCAGAAACAAACAGGAAGAGAGAGGAGGACGGAGGAAGAAGCATTTTATTAATTATTTTGTTTAGTTATTCATCTTTTTTGCTCCCCCCACCCCAGGTTGCAAACTGCAGTCTTTGGGATGTATGTGGACTGTGCTGGACAGAGGCAGTGCACTTAACTGCTAAACCACCAGGGGACACTAAAACTAAACAACATTTTAAGTAGAATTTGTAAATGTAATCATTTGGCTCTCTTAATTTGTCTGATTAACAAATAAATCTTCCCACATACTTACATTATTATTCCTGAAAAGATAATTAGCAAAATCTGGACATATGGTGAATTTTGCATTCTCTTAAAATGTCAATATACCTACATAGTCTAAGTCAGCTACTTGACTACACATTTTAAATTAGAATTACAAGTTTGACTTGGTATTCTGGCACACACACAAAAATCTCCTTAAACATGACAAACAATAGAAATACCTCAAATTATTTTTAACTCTAATATATTGAAAATAGTTTGATTTTCCTTAATCACTTTTACACTTCATTTTGTTATCTTTTTATTATTAAAAGTAAAAAAAAAAACAAGTTAATATCATGTTCTTGACTTACCACTATGCTACAAAGTAGTAACAATCAAATCAGCATAGCATTGAAATAAAAACAGATATATAGAGTAATGGAACAGAAGTGAGAGCACAAAAATAAACACACATATATGTGGACAACTAAAGTATGACAAAGGAGCCAAAAGCATACAGTGGAGCATGGAAATCTCTTCAATAAAATGTCTTGGGAAAAATGGACAACTCCACTTCTAGCTTCAAAAGAATTAAACTAGATCACTATATATGTACACAAAATTTAACATCATACACAGAAATTAATTTGAAGTGGATTAAAGGTTTGGATGTAAGTCCCGAAACCATAAGATACATAGAAGAAAACTTAGGCATTATACTCATTGAGTGTTCTAAGAGATGTCTTTGGGAACTCGACTCAGATGTCAAGGGAATTAAAATCCATAATACACAAATGGGACTCATCAAACTAAAAAGCTTCTGCACAGTAAAAGAAACTACCATCAAAATGAAAAAAAAAAAAATTCAGCACATGGAACATTCTCAAGGAAGATTATATGTTGGGACATAAAACATATATCAACAAATTTTCAAAGATTGAAATCATACCAAGCATCTTCTCTGACTACAATAACTTAAAACTAGAAATCAACCACTAAGGGAAAGCTGGAAGACCCAAATTAATCGAAGACTAAACAATATGCTTCTGAATGACTCGGGTAAAAAAGGAAATCAAAGAGGAACTTAAAAAAATACTTAGAGACAAATGAGAATGAAGACATAGGCTACCAGAATCTCTGGGATGCAGCAAAAGCAGTACTAAGAGGAGCATTCATTGCAACCCAGAACCACCTTAAGAAACAAGAAAAAGTGCAAATAAACAACCTAACACTATATTAAATTATGGTGAATTGGACTGATGGTGGTGAAATTAATGTATTACATACAGATACTGGTTTACAGTGATGCACACCCTAAATCTATATGTTATGATGCAATATTCCTTCAGTAAAATTGAGGAAAAAGTCATGTGCCTGTTAAAGAAACAATCACATCACAAGAAATGAATCTGGGATTTAATCCCCAAGTGAATGCTGAGGGACTCCTTATTAACTGGCTGAGATCTCTCCATGCACAATACATCAGGTAGGAAGTGGGAGCTAGAGGTGGAGTCGTCCAATGTGAGTCTTCTGACCACCAGGCTAAGCCTGGTTTTACATTTGCTATGTCAGTGTCCACAATAGGTTTGTTCACAGCTGTTCCCCTACATTCAGCTGTGTGTTACCTATTTCTTCCCACTAGGCCCCTGTGACACTGGACTTCTTAATTCTATTCTAAATTCTTTTCATATGCTACAAATTCACTGAGGCCATAGCTTAGTTATTTGAATGTTGCATTGTTTACCGTGTGTTTCCTGACCCTGATTACAGTTTGGAAATCAGGTCACTGGCAAGACTTGACCTTGTGCAGAAAACAATGACCATGACCAAGAAGGAAGTGAATCTGAAAGAGAGACAGTAAGACTTAGGTGGACACTCCAGATCTAAGACAAATCCATCTGCTACCTCGAGGATTCATGATGTCCAGAGTGAGAGCCTGGGCTGTAAGTTTGGGATTCTGAAATGAAAACTGAATAGAGGAGGCAGTTGGGAGTTGGTGAGGGTTGAAGTTTAGGACTGAAAGGAAAGGAAGATGTGAGAGTAAGAAGGAACTTGGTTACTTCAGAACACAAGGAGGGGGCTTGATCAGTTTTTTTAAAATGTGGTGTTGATCTGCAAAAGTAACTGTGTGTGTGTATGCAGGTGCTCATATACCTGCAGTCTTCACCCATACAGTAGGCCTCCAAACGTCTGTCCTTGCCTCTAGACATAGATTTCTAAAGCAGGAGGCACGGAATGTCACTCTTGCTCTGTTTTGAGAAGAACATTGCCCTATCCACAGAAAATTATAGTTTCTACACATGTGGGTTTGGAATTTGAACAACAAGTTATTTTTTTCTGGAAACACTTTATCATAGCTTAAGATTTCTGACTTCTTGTGTAGCTATGATTTCTCCTTGCCACGTTACCAGGATGCACAGAAGGCACTTTCACAGGAAAGCTCTGAGTTTGCTGCTTGCGAAACTCAAAAGCCACAGCAGGAATGAGGCAGTCCTTTGAGCCAGCATCGTCTGGAAATAATTAGGCCTCATGAACAAAGCTGTGGAAATCTGTCATGCACAATATCCAGACCCAAATAGGAGGACTTGGATTCCCTTAGGTTTGGGCACATCTGTGCCTAAGTCTCCCAGGGCGTTAAACAGGTTTTTACCCACAACTCACTGCTTCAATTACAATCTTAGAATCAAAGTTTATTGCCCTATTAAATAATGACAGATATATGAATAGAGAGGCTTCCAAACTATCAGAGTTATCTATTGTGCAGTTTGAGGCTATAATTCTCAGTATTAAAACCATACAGATTATTATGTTACTTCTGTCTATACAAGAAGCATGATTTAAAGTAAAAACAAAACAAAAGTAGACTTTGCAGACCTTATTACTTGGGAAATTGAGATACAAAAGAAGCATGAAGTTCCTCATTTGGTCTGGACTCACTTCCTTTCCCAAATCAAAGAAAATATACCACACTGCTGACTTCACAGGAAGTTTTGCTTTTAATGCATGCTATGTTTGAGGTTGTGGGAAGTTTGGGATGGGATTAGACAGCGTGTCCTGTGTTCATCCTCTTTCTGTTCTCTTCCCTCCTAGTCTGCCAAAGGGACCAAACAGAATTTGCCAGCCCAGCCCAGTGGGTATTAGCTATACAAGTCCTTTAAAGAACAAGCCAGATGCATATTTAATTTTGAGTTGCAGAGAAATTAGGCTCTGATAATAATGCAAGTTTAGAAGTGAGACAGAAAATTGTTTAGTTTTACCTGATTCTGCTCCTGCCGTCACCTGCATTTGAGAGGACAAATGCACAAGAAACTGTAGTTGGGGGAAGGGGACTTTCTGTTTTGCAAGACGAAGCGTTCTAGAGAGGGATGGTGGAGGTGGTAGTGTAATAATGTGAACGTGTTCAATGCCATTGAACTCTAATTAAAATGGTTAACATGGTAGATGTTAATCTTATGTATATTTTGCCACAATTATAAAAGAAATTTTTTAGAAAGCTAGCGGGAAAGTCTAACTTAAGTAATCAGAATTTTACAATGGCCTGTGATTTCTTCCATCCTCCATGTATATGTTCTTTAATCTCCTATTGTGCATGTAGGTAGGACTTCTGATTATGATAGTATTTCATTCCAGTCATTAAGTTGCTTATATGGTAAATATAAAAGGATTATTCAGATTAAGTCTTCTACTCAATTGACTTTGAGTGCATTAAAGGGAAGATTATCCTGGGAGGGCCTGACCTCACCAATGAGTCCTGTAAAAGAGGACTTCCTGAGGAGAGAGATTTGAAGCAGCAGCAGCTATTTTATTGGCCTAGAAGTTGATCACATTATGAAGAGGGCCATGTGCAGGGACGGTAGGTGACTTCTGGGGACTCTAAGACCCACTTATACAAACAGTGTCAGATGGACCTGAATTCTACCCACAAGCCGTGAGCATGAAGAGGACCCTGGGCCTCAGTGAGATTGTAGACTTTGCCTGAGTTTCAGGCAAGTGAGACCTTATAGGAGACCTCATGCTCAGACTCCTGACCCACAGAAACGGTAGTAAATACATTTGTGCAAGTGTCTAAGCCTGTGATAATTTGTCAGGCATCAGCAGAAGATGAATACAGCGTTCTTAGTCTCTAGAATATTTCCCTCAAGCATGTCTGTGGTGCATTCCCCATGTGTGGTTTCTCACTGGAACCCCATGAGCATGGTAGTTTCTCTCCTCAGGAGGAAAGAGGCCAAAGGTATACACCTTGAGAGAAGGGGCACTGTGTGGGAGACCAGGTGCAGAGTACCCCATTTTATTGTGATTAAACAGATTTAAAACTGAGGGGACTAGAGACAGTGTCCCAGGGACATCAGAGCTGTGTTCTACATAACTCATCAACCTCTCTACCAAGACCCAGGCATGGATTTTAATAAATTCACTTTAATGTATTACATTTACTTTTCCAGGAGTGAGTCCAGAGGGGTGGATCTCTTTATCACGTGGCTGGGCATGCAATTTAAATTTTACCTCGACCTAAAGAGGCCCACCTATGACAGCGATAGAATGGAGTCGTGAGTGCTTGGGGTTGAGAAACATTACATAGAAGGTGGAGGACAGAGCCAGAGGCAGCGGGTGAAGGTCAAGTCATTTGGTTTCTCAACTTTTATGCCTATAAAAGGAAAGGATTAAGCTGAGGCATCAACTGAGGGCTCATATAGACTGTAGGAATGAGCTTCATTCAGGAAGCCATGTTCTCTTACCAGAGGCTGCACCAGCTCTTTCATCCTAGGGACTTTGTCCAGATGTGGACTTCAGAGGATCAGCATCTTTAATGTACTCATCATACTCTTAAAAGGCTCAATGTCTTCCCATCTCGCCAAACAAAACCAACAAGACTCCTTGCCTGGTCTGTAATGACAACCAGTCTGGCCTCCCCAAGGTCCTGAGAACTTGTCCTTGCTGCACTCTCTGTCCAGAATTCTGTTTCACCATTTCTGTCATCTTTCCTCCTCACAGAGTTCTTCCCTGACCACTGATCTAAAGTGGTCTCCCCACTTTCCCACATTTCTCCATCATATGTAGCCAAGCAGGCTTTTCAAGGAAAGAGCCTTGCTGCAGTGGATTAAAATTAGATGTTTTTGTATCAATACATATGTGTTTATATGTATATTTATGCACGTATATGTCTGTGCATGCTCATATATATAAGTGTGAGTGTGAACACAGATAAACACACATGTTTTGGACCACAGTCAGCTGAAAGGACCTAGAAATAATGACATCTCAACAGGAGCAGACATACTCAGCGCTCCGATCTTGGTTGGAGAAATGGGGCTGAACCAGGGCTGCGATAGGAAAACTCAAGACGAGGACTGAAACGTCTTCTTGTGCCAGAAAGTAAAGAAGCAGCAAGAGAGAGGGGGCTTGTCATCAAGACACAGGCTCTCACCACAATTTTAGAATAATTTAATTATCAAACTGATTATAATACACTGTATGAGATAGGAATCCTTGAGTCCACACTGATAGAACTAAGTAAGTGAATAAGCAAATAAAAAGAAGGAAAGGCTCTTCTTCAGCAGAGTATCACTCATCAGTGTAGATGGAATAATAGAAATAGTTACTCTTAGGCAATAATAGTAGCAGCACATACATGTGTGTGAAGGTTTGATTAGAAACAGGATATTGGTAAAATAGTGGGCTCTCTCCCCACAAAAATTAACCAATGCAGGGAAGGAAGTGATAGACACTTGACTGGGTGATCAAGGTAACACCATCACAGGTGGGACATGTAGGCGTCATTAGCTGCTTGATGTGTTGCTAGAAGAAACACAGTCCTTCACTGGTATTTCTGTTGGTGAAGGTATTCCCATAGCAAGAAAAATCCCTGCTCCTGAAGACAGTCAAGAACACTAGAAGTAGAAGACAGGGCTCTTCTAGAAGGAAGGAAACTGATGGGCTAACAGCTCTGTGCAATGCATGCTTATGTAGGAGTCCTCACAGGAAGGAGAGATGCCGTGGAGACAGTTGCTGAAATTTGAACAAGGTCTGTGAATTGTCTGGTTGTTTCGTATCAGGATTTCTTGATGTAGAAAGTCATGTGATAGGGATATGGAGAGTGTACTGTTTTTAGGGGGTGCACAGTGGGGCATTTAGGGGTGATGGCACATTATATCAAGACTTTATCTATCATCCATCCATCCATCCACTATCTCTATCATTCATACAGATATCATTTATCTATTCCTATCTCCCTCTCTCTGTCATATATCTATATGATGGGGGAGGTGATGAAAGAATGAAGTATTAACAGCTTTTAGCAATTTACATACATAACATTAATAATTGAAGAATCTAGATGAAGGGGAAAAGAAACATTTTGTGGTGTTCTTAAATTTTTTCATTATAGTGGAAACATCTTCAAAGTAAAACTTTGGAAAATGGGTATGTTAATCCTCTCTCTCTCTCTCTGGCATGAAGAAGCATTTATTTTATTTAGCTGTACATTTTGGTTGTTACTGCCAGCTCCAGAATGCAAACCCAGGACCTTGGGATGTATGTGAATTACATCCAATCTATTCCACCACGGTGCACTGGTAATACTTTCCTTATCCACCTTCCAGGTTTTTTGAAGGGACCAGATGAAATAATGTCAAATCACTATTAAAAGATATTTTAATGCATATATATCTTGACAATACAACTACTTGTCTATTATCCATCTTCTTAAACAGGAATGGAAACTTCATGAGAGTAGACCTTGCCCTCTTATTTATGCTGTATCTCCATTCCTAGAACACAGTAAGTATCTGTTGAATATATATGCAAACCACAGAAATTAGGACAATTTTACACTTGTCCTCATTATGGTATCATGGTACGTAAGTTAATAAAAAGAAATGTAAGTGATTTTTTTCTCTTAGAAACTTTTATCATCTAATAGTCTATTGATTTGTTACTCAATGCATAATTAAGTACATTTATCTGCATGATAGAACTTGATCATTGTTGTATTTTATTTTACCACCCCGGGCCTGCAGCTTTCATAGCCTGTACCTTAGCCCCTTGAGCCACAGAGGGGCAACTTTATCGCTTTCTTAATGGGGGTTGAAGATAATTGCCATTTTAACTGTGCAGGAAACCTGAGGAATAAGTATAAATTTTCTATGATGAAACATACTCCAAGGCACTTAGTACATAAGTCATCATTCCGCTTAGAAGTAAGGCTTGAGTTTGTACTGTCGCATGAGCTGCTGCTGTCTGAGCAAAGCAGTTTAAACAGACTGCTTCCTGATGACAGAATCCTCTCGCTGTAGAGCAGTTGGGTGCATTTTCAAGGCTGCTGCAACATCACATAGCAGGACAAGTGAAGGAAGGGAAGAAAAATGAAGACGCATTTGTTCATTTCAGAGCCAAATCAGTGTAAGTGCTTTTCCAGTTTGTTACTCCAACTGCAAAAACAAAACATTCCAGAGAGATGGAATTTGTCCCATTGCTTCACTGGAAACACTGTGGGCAGAGATGAGAGTCTGGTTCTTATAAAAGGACAACTCGGCCCCTTAAGACCTAAAATACAGCCTACACAGTCTGAACACTTGAGAGTGTGTGTCTGAAACAAGGCCTAAGTAGCCTTATATATCTCTTTTATTCTCCCAATAAAAATACATCCTACAGTTAATAGTTTTCTTGTTTTTTTCCCTGTTTCTCTTTAAGGCAGCTTCATAAATCACCATTTCCTAAGTCAAAATTCATCCCTGGGATTCTCATATATTTTTTTTTTTTTTTATTCTAACTGGAGAAAATACCTGACCCCACCTCTATCCATTCCTGCTTTTCATCCAAAAAAATTGTTTTTAAATCTTGGAACAGGAATTTAAATAATCTTAGAAATTGGGAAAGGATTTAGCAGTATAAGGGGTGTAAAATCTGGACAGCACATGCCAGATAGATTATTAATTAATTATTAAGTCAAGATTAAACAGAATCATGGATTCAGGTAGCATGAAACATCTAACATGTCATTGAGCAATGTGACTCAGAGATCTTCATCTAGATAGCTGGCTCCATTTTGTTTCTATGCTTTTATTGCTTTTTTTTTTTAAGGAGAGCTACAGTCAGGAATGAAGGTGAACAGAGGTAGACAGGAAGGAAGAGAGAGGAGGAAAAAGCACTTTATTCTATTTAATTGTTCCGTTTTACTTAGTGGTTCCCTTCCAGCCCCAGGACATGAGCCCAGGTCCTTAAAATGCATGTGTATGTGAACTGTGCTGGCCTGAGGCGGCTCACCAAACTGCTACTCCACCAGGGCATACTTGCATTTCTTTCTCACACTGAATTTATGTCATCCTGTTGAATTTCATATACCTCTCTAGTTGGTCTTAAATTCCATTTGTGTATGTAATACCCATATCACCAACCAGTTTGTTAGCAGCCTTTAGTGATGAGAATCATTAGTAGATGTACTGACATCAAAATCACTTCCATAATTCATCTGTTGACAATATTCTACATCTTCTCAGAAGTCATATCTTGTTAAAAACCTGATTCATACAAACCAGATGTCCTACAATAAGGAAATAGTTTAAGTAAGTTATGATACATCAAGATCATGGAATGTTATGCCACCATTGAAATCATTATCATGTAGTTTAAGCATAGAACCTAATAACAATATATGAAAAAATAATACATAAAAGATAAGTAAACTCTGATTATAACTATGCTAAATATGTATTGGAGAAAGAGTTAAAGACAATGTGCAAAAATGGTAGGGATATGCATGCAATGTTTTAAAAATTATTTAATCTTGATGATATATTGTCTTTAAATAGAAAAGCAGTGATTTGTGAAAAATCTCAAGGAAAGTATAGCCCATAAGTTTGATCCTGAGATTTATTGCGTATGCATTGAATGACATTTGATCATAATAATGCTATTGAGGAACACTAGGGAATTTTCTCTCTCCCTCTTTATAACATTGTAAGTCTATAAGTAGAGTTAAGTAGTCTGACTTGCCCAGAACTTTTAATATCAATCAGTGAAGTAGTGGGAGAAACTGAGCAAAATTTGTTTACTTAAGAAGTATTTACCTGACACTCACTCATCATGCAGCAGACTCTGGGTGATATCATGATAGACACAGTCCTGCCCCTCAAAGAGTGTATGTTCTAGCTAGGAAGACACATTAATTCCAGGTTTGTCCTGTTTACATTGCAGTGCTACAATTTTTTTCATAAAAGAAGACATTTAGGTTTAAAGAGCTTGATGGGCATCTGACGTACTTTGTTGTCTGGCATCCATGACCCTAGCTGTCCCTATATGAAGTCTTGATGGGAGGGTAAGCCAGAGTCCCTCTCCCAGTATAGAAGTGGATGTGGTTGGGTGGACTGCCTGTTGGGATGTATCCACAGAAGTGAACTTGAGCCCTCTAGATATGGCGAGATATGCTCTCTAGAATTCTAGACTTGGAATGTAGTCTTAGAGAAAGGGGTGAGTCATTCTCCAAGCAAAGGCAGCAGGCCTGGCTACTTGCCTCTCCATGGAGACAGTTGCTACTTCTTAGGGTTTCAGAGATGCCTTGTTTCTGTGGGTTCTAAGTTTGGCCTTCAGTCTTCTATTGATTTTATGAGTCATATCCTCCCACAGTCCCCTAACAAACCCCTGTCCCATCAATCAATTTCTCTTCACTTGGCTTTCTTTGCTGTTGTTTACAGTCAAGAACTCTTAGTATGAAGAGAAGTGTCTAATTTGGGTTAGCCTAGTAATTAGGAGTGAGGCAAAGGTTGGGTCAATTCCTGCCTCAACCACTGGGCAAGCTGCTAAAGTGCTGAATGCCTCCATTTCCTCCTTTGAAGTTGGGGAGAATGATGAGTGTACCTATCTCAGTGAAGGCTAACTGAGAAACTGCAGACATTTAGGGTCTAAATAGGTTTTCTTATTCTCTTTTTTGTCCTTTTTCCTCAAATAAATACTCAGTCATCTGCTGGCTGGTCAAACTTTAAAACCAAATCAAGGAAATAAAAAATTTGTAGTTCTTGTTTCCAAGTTTCCAGTTTTCTCTCCCCTAATAAAATTTCAGAATAATCACTGGCATGACATTTATATTTCTACAAGTGAACTGAGTAATTCTAAAATCAGCAGGCAATTTGCTAATGGCATAATAGACATATTTGTTCACCATGGTAAAAAAATGCAGTAATACATTTTCGTTGACCATATTTAAAACTAAAGCTGAGTAACTCATCAGTCCATTATAGCCAAAAAAGAATATATAGGGAATTTAATTCATTGCTGAATGATAATAGTATTTAAAACATACAATAGCGAAAACCCTCAGCTACCTTGCCAAAATCCCAGGGCAGCGAAGCTGGCTCCACAGCTTAGTACAAGAGCCTGGGACTGGCAAGCACAGGGGCCTCACATTCTCAGCTCTGGGGACATGCAAATTTGATTTCACACCTCAGTAAGGGTCTCACTGCAGGAGTAGTGCATTCAGCATGTTTAGGGAAAACACCTAGATTTGATTTTGTACAAGGTTAATTATACTCACATTGTCCTGGGGAGGCAGGTTAGACCTGTATAATAGAATTATGAATTAATGAATTAATGAATTAATAGAAGTCACTGCATGCTATTACTTCTCAGTTCATTTCATGACATATGACTGAGACTGGGACTCTCTAATGTAGAATTTTAGTATTTCTACAGACCTGACCAGGCAACAAGGGGCAGCTCCCTAAACAGTGTAAATTCATTGTAGATTAGTGATAACCGGGACTCAGTCTGGGCCCGGCATCTCATCCCACCATATGCCTCAGAGCTAGTGTTTGCAACATGTTTTCTCTCCACTAATTGACATACTGTGAATGATTTAATTTCACAAGATAATTTCATGTAATAAGTAAACAATTAAGGTAATCTGTTTTCTTCTCTTTGACCTAGACCCTAGGGAAATGTTCTCAAAGGAGAAAAAGGATTTGCCTACTTACTCCAAATGTGCTCAATATTCAAACAAAGAATAACTATTAAACAAAGAAATTGGACTAATCAAGTCACCCCCAAACTGACTGGCTTTTAAGGCATAGTCATTATTTATTCTCCTGGTTTTCACAGGTTAGGAATTTGGGAGAGATTCAGCTGGTTGGTTCTGGGTTCCATTAGGTTTACTGTGAATTTTGGGGCAGGACCACGGTCATCTGGAGGCATGATCCATGTTCCAGGTGGCCCCCTCTCAATGAATGGCCAGCTGGTACCAGTTTTTGGCTGAGGGGCCTCAGTTGCTTTCCTTGTGATGCAAAATCATAGACAATGAAAAAGGAAAAAGAGGAAACGCAAATTTGTACTGGAGAAAAAATTTGAAGTTTGATCTCATTGCCTTTTTCTTTTCATACTAACCACTTAACTTGAAGTTGAGATTAGCCTTGGTTTCTTCAGATTTTCAGTGTGAAGGTAGTAGAGGAGATTTGAATCTCTGCTGAATACCACAGATCAGAATGACCCACTTAATACTTGGCACAAAGGGGAGGGTAGTGTAGGAGAGAAACAACTGTGTAAAAACGGAAGTAGATTTGGAAGATCAAAGTGTTCCTGTCACTTCAAACCCTTCAGCTTCAGATTTTATCAGTGACTTTAGATGATTGATAATTAGAAATATGCTGTCTTGAGAATCGTTAACTTTCTTAAAAAGATAAAAGTAAATTAATATGTTAAACCAAACCGGTGCTCTTCAATCCTGGTAAATATTTGCATTTCTTAAACCTGAAAGTTGTACACTGGTGGCTGATAGAGCCCTGGATGCAATTGTGGGCAGAACTCAGTGTCGAGGAGACTACAAAGGCCTATGAGCCCTGTGCTTGAGGTCAGGCTCAAGAGGAAGACACACACTCAGTGGTAACCATTCTCCATGAAGGAATTCCTGGTTACCTGTGTGAAAGGCTAACATTTGTGGAGCCATTTGAAAAATGGAGCTGTTTGGCTATTACAGAGAATTGGCACTACCTGTCTTTTTCTGAACTAGGTCAGAGACCTTTGAACTGGGCCAAAGACCTTTGGACTGGGTGATAAGCAATTGATGTAAGAAACTATCAGGAAAACAATTGTTTGCAAAGTCATCCAAATCATGAAAAGAACGGATGACTGTAGACTTTTTGCCAACATTAGACTCAGTAGCCAATTATTTATAGCCTAGAGTAATTTAATCTTGTTAACATTTGTCAACTCTGATGATTTCCCTTCTCTTCCTCTTTCCCATAAAAACCCTAACGTTTTCCTTCCTTAGGGGCACATTCTCAGCTTTCTACCTGATTTTGTTTGCCTCAAATGACAATTCTTTGATCCCAAATAACTGTGCTTTGCTTTCTAAATTGCCTTCTGAACTTTTAGGTTGACACTTGCCAGAACAGGCAGTCCGTACCCTCACCCACCAGGTTCCTCTGTGCAGAATGTTGGTGTTTGGGAGCTCCTTTTCTAGCCACCCCTTCTCCACTAAGACCCCAGTGTGGCCCTCACAGCTTGTTCTCTGACAGGAGAGAGAAGCAGACTCCCAATCCTGCAGCTCCAGTCAGATAAGAACATCATTTTTGGAGGAGGATGCTGCTTTGCACTGGCTTTCAAAGGCAGTCCCAGTGCAGTGTTACTAGGTATCCAGAGAAACGGGAAGAATTTTATCTCTTGTCATCTTATCTCACCAGGAAAAACCCCAGCAGCCTGCTTACTCCTCTTGAACACACTCATTCAAAGACACACAAAGGCTCAGTCTGAATGGCGTTTTCTTCTCTCCTGACTTCTGATGGGAGTTATAAAATGGCTGAGAGGATCTCAGTGTCCTTAATCCCTCCTGTATGAAGGTTGCCTCGTGGTAGAGAGATGGGGTCAACCGGCCTTTACATTTAGAGGAGACTTAAGCATTTAAAGGCATTCAGAGGTGGCTAAGTGATCGTGAGTAGGGAGGGATGTTGGAAATGAGAACTTTGCAGTTATGTCATTAGCAGGAAGGAATGGAGGTCTGTAATTTCCGGGCAGGCAGGTGCTCTGTCCTTTGTGGGTAGACTGGGAACAAACTTGACCACCACAGCAGGTTTCTAATGGCACTTGGAGAAGCAAAGGAGGTTTGGGGAGGGTGGGCTTATATTCTTAAAAACAGAACAGCAGTGTACAAGGGATGTGGAGTGGGGCCAAGGAGCAATTTTATAATGTTAGAAAAGTATCTTCTCCTTGCCTGCTTTTTACCTCCAAACTAAAATTAAATCTCTTCTCCTAATGAAATTAGCTAAGTTCAGAAGAATTCCCATTTCACAGTTCCCAGAGTCTCTGTTGCAAGTTTGGGAAGGCCGTATCTCGGGTTAAGCACTTATGACAACTAACAGTGTTTAATGGTCCTAGATGGAACCACTTCACCGTGATTTGATTTGAAAAGGGATTTACTACTTTCCCCATTCTAAATATTTCAGTGTTTGGGTTAGTAGACCTTTAACTGTTTATAACCTATGAAAGGATTCTAGGCCTCTTTCTCAGGACACACAAATGCAGATCTTAATGATCACATCCAAATGCAGAGGAGATATTGCCACCATAGAAAGAAAGCCTCATTTCAAAGCACTGCACAAAAATGAAAGAGAGATTTGTATTTTCTTGACTGGCCAATCATCATTACTGAGGACACTAATTTCTAAAATCTAGAACACTTAAAGATTGCATCTTCTCAATCTGTATAATAATATATTTTGAACACACACATAGTAATAATGGAGAGAAATGAGATCAAAATATTTCACGGGATACTTTTGAAGACACCTTAGGGAAAATGCTTCACTATAGGAGGAATTTAAAAAGCAGATTACAAAGTTGCATGTATATACAAATTGATGATGAAAATCATCTGGTAGCTCAGGTGCTAAACTGGATCATGTAAAGTTCAATGACCTGGGTTTAAGACCCAGGGGAGGAGAGGGAACAACCAAAACAAATAACAAATTTTAAAAAGTCCTTCCTTCCAATGCTTCTTCCTCTTCCCCCTTCCTTCTATTAAACACACACACACACACACACACACACACACACACACACACACACACACACGGTATATATACATAAATGCTTGGAGAAAAAATCTGGAAGAACAAAATGTAAAAATATTAAAAGTGATCTCTGAATAGTTTAACTAGGAGTGATTTATTTCTTTTTTAAATAAAAAAAAATTCTCTATAATAAAGCTGTGTTACCTGTGTAACAAAAAAATCAAATCCAATAAGCATTATTTAAAAATCATGTGCATGGTGCACCTGGAAGTACCAGTTAGGTCTGTTGCTTCCAAAGGACACAGGCCACATACCCCTGAATTTGAGTCCCAGGTCTGGGGGAAAACAACCGATGTGAACAACTAAATTAAAATAAAATAAAATGTTCCCTCTTCCTCTCATCCTTCCTGTCTGCCTACTTATCTTCATTCCTGCCTGTGTCTTGTCTTTAAATTAAAAAAAAAGCTCTAAGAAGGCAAATGAGTACAAATCCAACAATACTCTAAAACAGTTAGGTTAGGACTATTTTATCCTTAAAAACCCATAACTTCCCTAATTCCCCTTGTTCTAAGAACTGACCTAATTCACACTCCAGAAGTACCCCTTCCTGCATAGGGCAGCAGCCCCCAGCAACTTTTAAGTTATTCAAGCTCCATAAACCCGCAAATGAGCATGCTCCATTTGTGCACAGATGTTAGACATGGCCCATTAGGAGAAGTGAGACGATGCCCTAGCGATTTTACCCAGGGAAGAATAAAGAAAGCATAAAGAGCCACATGCTTCTGTAGAATAACACAGCACATCTGTCTTCAAACTCACAAGGCTGGGTATGTCATATCTAAGGACAAAGTTTTTGCCATCTTTTCTGGAAGATATTTCTTCTGACCACCATCCCTTTCCCAGTGCTGGGATGGGGCTCTCTTTCCTGGCAGTGCACACTTCTGGGCAGAGAAATCTAGTGATCTACCTGCCAGCTCTTGGAATTAGGTGGCAAAGTCATCTGTGGAGCTGGCCTTCTGAGGACTAGTCAGAAGGCCCAGTAGAGGCATTACTGGTTATGGGGGCCATGGGTCTACAATAGAAGTACCTGAGGGCAGGTATAGGCCTAAGAGGATCCTGGGCACCATTTTGGGTCTCTGAGACAAGTGACTGCCTGGAAAACATGCACTCAGTAGTTGTGTGAGGGGAGACTTGTCTAAAAGGGATGACTCCCTCTGCTGTCACATGTTCTTCTGTTATCTATATGGATAGCTGACATTCACTGAGCTTTATGCCGTACTCTGTATGTCTGTATCTCCTGGCTGGTTCAGTGGGCAGCTCTCCTTTGCAGTGTCTTCATGTCTTGCTCTTCTTTGTAAAGTCTCAGAGAGGAGATATAATGAGTGTTGGTTATTGAGAGCACAGTTTTTCAAAGTGACTTAAGACACATTAAGAAGAAATCAAGGTTGATAAATCAGTTTCATGAGTTGGAGCTAGCATTTAAAAGAAAAAGAAAGAAAAACAATGGAATAGGAATGAAAGAATTAACTTGAAATTATCAGGGTATATTACATTTAGTAAAGGTAGGATTTCTTTGAATTTGCATGAAATTTTGGTTTCATTGTATGTATATATGTGTATATATATATATATATATATGTAGATATAGATATACACACACATATAGTGTGTAGCCTTAACTGAGAGATAAGATGTATTTAAGAGTCATGGCCCAACAATTTTAGAAGGCTCTGGTTTAGGTAAAAGTTGCTTACACAGGGCTATGGTATAAGAAGAAATATATAGTTGATCTTTCTTTGTCCCTGGTTCTGGGCATAGCATTCCTAATACCCCTGGAATGTCCTGAGTGATAGAGTATCTTTCATTTTATAAGAAGCCCCTCTGATCATACCTGAGTTTATGCTAATGTGACGACTCTTGCTGGGCCCCTATCCAGCTGTACTTTGGGGCTGGTGGCCACAGGAACCAACCATATTATTAGAAGGTTGGAACTTTCAGGACCTGAGAGGACAGGAGAGGGCTGGTTATTTTCAATCACCATTTGCTAGTGATTTAATCAATCATGCTTTTGGAATGAAACCTCAGTAAAACCTCCTAAACAGTGGAGTTCAGGAAACTTCTGAGTTGGTGAACACACTGAGGTCCTAGAAAGTGGCAAGCTGAAAAGGGGCATGGAGGCTTGGTACCCCCTCACCCCACGCACACCTTGCCCCCTACATCTCTTCCATTTCATTGTTCCTGAGTCGTGTCCTTTAAAATAGATTAATACTCTGAAGTGTTTTACTTAGTTCTTTGTGTCATCCTAGAAAATTAGCAAACCTGAAGGGGTGGAGGGCACATTCCCAAATTTGTAAATAGCCAGACAAAATATGGGCGACCTGGGTACCTCATTTGTAGCTGGAGTCTGAAGAGTGTGTTGCCTTGTAGGATGAAATTCTTTATCTGTGTTATCTGTACTAAGACTCCGGAGAGAGATAGAGTTGAAGTGAATTGCAGTACAACTAGACAATTAGTTTGCTTTGGAGAAGTGGTTGTGGCATGAAAAACCCTATGCATTTGGTGTCAGAGAAAAGACAAGAGCCAAGAAGGAAGAACTGTGGGTCCAACGAGACCTGTTCTGTGTCTTCGACAAGTAGGCTGACAATGACTGTCACTCAGCGTCTTCCCTTCGTTCCTTCGCTCCACCTCACTGGTAAGCAAGCTTCCTTTCTTATTCTTTCAGTGAGAAGTTCAGTGTCCATCTCCAAGCTTTTCCCTACTTTACCTGCCATCCAACTTCTTCTCCTGGTTCAGATAAGGCACATACTGATTGTATCACTTATTCTGAAATTAACAAAATGATTCTTAATGTTAGTTACCTCTGTATATACATCTTAACTCCCTAATTATGAGGAATGTTAGCATAACACTGCCCCACAGAAATATAATTCAAGCTACATAGCCAATGCTAACTTTCCCAGTAACCAATAAAAAAGTAGAAATAAATGAGTGAAATTAATTTTGATAACATTTTAATCCAATATCATTTGAACATGTCATCAACTTAAAAAAGATTATTGAGATGTTTAGATTATTTTTGGTAATAAGAGTTTGATTCCAGTGTGTTCATCAGAAGTCATCCTATTTCAAGTGCCCAGTAGCCATGCATGTGAGTGGCAAACATTAGGGCAGTGTGACGGTTGTCTCCTACACAGAGAGGTTAAGTGATTTGCCCAAGACCGCCCAGCTGGTGCCCAGCGGAGCCCTGGTTCACTTCTAGGGGGTCTTGCCTTGGGTCAGTGCCCCAGGGCGCTCTGCTGGGCTACTTCACTGGGTGTCGCGGTGTCCCCTGTAGAGGGAGGGGGTCCTTGGGTGGTAGAGAGGGGAGCATTGGAATGGAATGGCAAGCAAGATGCCCAGTTTGCATTGAAGTGGAAATGAGTGTGGGGAAGTCAGTAGTACAGAGATCAATTGAGTGTGATGTGGAGGTTCCGTGGAGGGGATCTGAAGGAGATCCTTGGGCGTCTCTAGACTCGATATCTTGAAAGTAAAGAAATAGACTATTGTTGATCTCTAAGCACAGACATGTTATTCAGTGGTTGAAGTGGCGAGGAAGCAAAAGTCCCTGGAGTTAGGAGGCCTGATGTGAGGTGGAAAGTGGTCAAAGATACAGAACACTGATGAAAAGATAACGTGTGAAGCTGGTGTCCTTCCCTGAAGCTCATGACAGAGACAAAACATTCTTGAATGTAAGAACTTTGACCAAGGAACCCATCAGCAAGGTAACTTATGTAGGATAAAACACTTGATCAAATATTGCCGTATACAAGGTTAATAAACAAGTTATAAAGGACATGAAAGCAAACAAAATAGGAAGAAAGAAGCCCCCTGAAAAACTATGTGTGGCCAAGAAATGGGAAAAGTACTGTTTTTCTAGTAACTAAAGAAATTCCAATAAAAAATTAAAATACAATCTTCACCTATTACACATTGCAAAGATGAAAAATAATGATTAAATGTGGATATGGGTTTGGGGGAAAAGTCACTTTTAAAACTATTGATGAGAAGATAAATTAGTACAGACTTTTTGGAGGGTATTTTAGTTATATGGCCTATAACTAGGACTTCCAAAATTAGTGATTTAGCAATAGTCAACAGTTATATTTAATAACATAGGCAATCTCATGATTCTGTGGATCAGCTGGGTTTAACTGTGTAGTTCTTCTGTTTTGCATGCCATGTTGTGGGGTTGGAGTCATGTGGGGCTCACATTAAGCTGGCAGTTGGTGCTGAATGTGGTCTGTAAGCTCAGTTGAGTGTGTCAACTTAAGCACCAGCTCATGTCCTCGGTCTGTAGATCAGCTTCTCCCAGCATGCTAGTGAGTTTTAAGAGAGCTTGCCTTAGGAGCAAGTCCTCTGAGAGGCAGCTAGCAGCATCTGCTAGACCAGCTGAAATCTCCATCCATGGGCACAGTACTCTTTCTGCCATATTGCTTTAGTCAAAGCAGTCACAGGTGGAGAAACCCACCTCACCTTTTGATGAGGGAGGTACAAGTTCACATTGGAGAAGGGTGTGTAGGATGAGAAATAATTGTTTCTAGAAAATTCAGTATGCTTCAGTAGGTAACCAGATGATATTTATTAAAAATCCTCAATGTCTGTATACCCTTTGTACCAACAATTCTGCATCTGAAAATTTATTTTAAGTATATAGTTGTCAGTCTCTCTGAAGACTTAGCTGTCAGTGTAGGCATTTTAATATTGTTTTTAATAACCTCGAACTAAAAGGTATTCTCAGGTTCCCATATACGAAATCAACTAATTATGGTATATCATATAATAATGTTTAAAAATTATGTTATCAAAATTATATTTAGAGCAAAGCACATCAGCCCTCATTATTCTAGAGAAGTGTTATGTTAGGATCTTTTTTGAAGGGGTGCTAGGGCAGCTTGTCACTCTACTCAAGTCCCCAGTGTGGACTGTATATTTTGCTGGGGAACATGTGGGCCAATTTGTACTGAGGTCAGAGAGCTTTCTGAAATGAAGGCAGTTGAAACTCTGAGCCTGTCACCTTTACAAAAATGTTTATTTTAAATTTTGATCTTTTAAAATTCAAGCAGTCTAAGTCATGGCAGTTGACTGGAATTTACTAATGTTTACAGCCTTCCTGATTTGGGTTCTTTAGTTTCTTTCAAGGAAGATAAACTACAGAGCAGAGAGATTTTTTCCTGACCTGAGAATTGGGAAGTTCTCTTTATTTAAATATAAATGACCTGTTCCAATGTATTTATTAAGTATTCTTCTGTTTGCCTTTTTAATTAAAAATCATCAAACGCTGATGATATATCTTGAAGTCCCAGGCTTTCTTCTAAAAATCAGACCTTCACTTCTGCAGTTAAAAAAATCAGTTTAATGTTTCATATTTTAATAGATAATACATTCACAGGGTTCAATATTCAAAAGGTACAACTAAATATTCCACGAAAAATATTTTTCTCAATCTTTTAGACATTCTGTTCCTGTCTCCAGAGTCAAAGAACTATTTCTAGAATCTCATGTATCCTTTCAGAAATAATCTTGTGTATTACATATGAGAAAGCACATGTATTATTCTCCCTCTGTCTACATTAATGGTGGCATTTAAGACACAACATTTTCATCTTGGATTATTCCCCTTCCACCCACCCAACTTAGAAACATCTTCTAGCAAAATGACAGTTCTGAGGACGTCCTCTCCCCCAGAAACATATCTATTCAGCTGATCAGTATTAACAGAGACAATCATTCAAAGTCTCTGGAGATTGATCAAAGTTCTTTCAATGAACTGAGAAGCATATATTCATCAAAGCTTATAGAAACACAGTAAGAACAGAGGGAGGCTGTGGTGTTCAGCTGTGGGGTGGTGCTGCACCTGTTCCCCCAAAGCTCCATGTTGCGGAAGAGCTGCTCTGGAGGGTTTGTTGACTGGGCAGCAGTTCCCATGTCCCCAACTCCTTGGTGGGGAAGAACATTTCCCAGTGGATTCAGGATCCAGTAGTATTGACAGACCCCTCTTCCCACAGCTCCATGCTGCAGAAGCCCTGTCCTGGGTGGTAGTGGCAGCCACGTGCCAGTGCCTGTCCTCCCACCTCCCACATAGAAACAATGAGCAGGACTGGTGAAAACACAACTGCCATTTCCTCATGGCACTGGTTTGGGGAGAAAAGCTCTGGTAGGCTTGGTAGCTGGGGACAGCGTCCATCTCCTTCAGCTAACTGAGGTGGAATAGCTAATCTGCTACATTTGGAAGCTAGTGAATATTGGTGTATATTGTCTCCCACTCCAATCCCCAACCTCCAGCTCTGGGCTATGGAACATCCATACGAGGCAGTGGTGGCAGCTAGACAGTGGCACCAATTCCCCCGCAGCCACCACCACTCCCATAAGAAAGGACAATGCATGTGATGAAGCTGAAGAAAGTGAGCCCTCCATCCTCTTGACTCCCTGACTCCTGGTTCAATATGCAGAGACTGCCCATGGAAGTTCTGGAGAGGACTCAAAACTAGCAACAGCCTACCCCACTAAAGACTTCTATCTTCATTAATTAGATCAGACTGTGGCACAATTTATGCCCTAAGTCATTACCAAAACAATGGGGTGGTTAACTAGCCATTAGTGGAGACTAATAACTGAATCTGATACCAATAGAGGTAGACAAGCCAGAAGCTGAATGAGGAGGTCAAGGTAAGTGACCATCAAAGACCCTGCTAGGCCCACAGTCCTCTTTCTGGAAACTCTGTTAGCATGTCCAACGGTGAGTTCTCCAAAGAGTGAGTGGAAAAGGGACTCAGAGCTACTAGTCTGAATGTGGAGCTACCTCGTGAACTGCCTGAGCAGTAAAATCCGTCTCCTAACCACATACACATGCAATGGGAGAAATAGGAAACCTGACTGAATCAGGGGACTTAATACAAGCTGATCAATCAGAGTCTGCTGATTACCAGTTCTTATCCAGGGATGACCTGCAGGAAATCAGGATGGAAGATAAAAATGAAAGAAAAAGCTTGAGCAGAGACTTTAGAGGCTGCACAATATTAAGGAAAATTGACTTTACTCAACTGGCTTGTCAGGTCACTAAAATAATAAACAACAGCGACAATAGACCCTGGAAGTGTGATAAAAGTGTTCAAAATTGCTACAATATATTTCTAAAATGTCCAGTCTTCAAGAAAGATTATGAGATGTGCAAAGAATCAAGAAGAAAGAGTAGGCAGTAAGAACTGCCTGTAAGGGACCCAGATGTTACACAGACAGACAAAATCTTCGAAGAAGCTACTACAAACATGTTCATGAACTAAAGGACAACATGTCTAAGTAACTAAAGGAAGATATGATGATGATGTTTCATCAAATGGAAAATATGAAGAGATAGAACTTACAAATAGATTGAATGATATTCTAGAGTTGAAAAGTACAACCAAAATAAAAAATTTGCTAGAGGGACTCATCCATAGATTTGTGCTAGCAGAAGAAAGAATGGGCAAGCTAGAAGATAGACAAATACAGATTGTGTACATTTTAAGAACAACACCACCAAAAAGGAAATGTATAAGAAAGAGCCTTAGAGAAATGTGGGGCACCATTAAGCATGTCAGCCTATGTTTAATGGGTGTATCAGAAAGAGAGGAGATCAAGAAAGGACAGAAAAAAACATTCAGAGATGTATGAATTTAAATGTCTCACATTTGCTGAAGAATTCATCTACACAACCAAAGGCCTCAACTAATTCTAGTAGGATTAAAGAAGGCCACACCCAGATACATTATAGTCAAAATGTTGAACGCTAACAATAAAGAAGCAATCTTGAAAGACTCAAGGGAAAAATGACTCATCATAATATTGACTCAATCCTAAATAAGCTGACTTCTTACCAAATACAATGGAGGGAAAAACTCCAAAACCCCACCCCAACCCACCCCCCAAAAAAACAAAACAGGCAAAGGGCATATTCATTGTGACAGAAAAAAAAAACTCAAAATGTGAATCAAGGAGCTATTGCAAATGTTCTTTGCTGGTTGAACAAACACTGACATCAGACATACTGATAGCACAAAGGAACAAATTTAATTATATAGTACAGAGGATTTCCATGACTGTCAATTCTAGAGTAACTAGAACTGATGAGAGGTTTTATTCCTGAGGTAATAAATGAGATAGAGGCCTGGGAATTCACATTAGAGGACTGACTCATTTGACAAAACTTGGTATTGTAGATGGTGCCCCTAGGCACATCATTTTTAAATTACAAAAATAAAAAATAAATATAAATCCTGAAACCTTGACTCTAGGGGAACAAAGGCTTACTTTTGACTTCTCTTCACAAATCATGTAATCGAGTAGAGCGAGTGAACCATTTAGGTGGCAAAAGCATAAAACTACCAATTTAGAATCCTGTACCCTGCAAAATTATCCTTCAGAAGTAATGGAGCAATAAATACTTTCCCAGACAAATTAAAATTCAGGCAATTTGTTGCCAGTACACCAGATTGCTAGCAATGCTACAAAATAGTTCTTTTGAAAAAAAAATATATAGGACAAAACTTGGATCTGCCAAAAGAAAGGCATCAGAGAGGAAAAAAGTGAAAGCTGAATGAACATTTAATTTTTCTTATTAATTTATCTAGCAGATTTTTTCCAAAATAATAGCAGCAATGCATTTGATTATATGTTATGTATGGTTATGTATGAGTGAAATACATGATAACAATGATACAAGAGAAGGATGATTTGGGATTATTTTGTATTATAAGGTGCTGTCACTACCCATGAAATAATACAGTGTTTTTTAACAGTAGATTTGTATTAGTTGTAAATGTATTGCAAACTCTAGGACAACTGAGAAAACAAAAAGGAAAAAAAAAACAACTGATATGCTAAGAGAAAATGGAATCATATAAAACTCTCAATTAAAACTATACAATTTGAAAAAAGAGTAGAAGATAAAAATAGGAACAAGAATAAGCAACAAATGGAAAACAATAAATATGGTAGATAGGAATCCAGTTATGTCACTAATCACTTTGAATGTCAGTGGTCTAACAGCACTAATAAAAAGACAAAGATTGTCATAATAGATCAAAAAACACAACCCAACTCCTATATTGTCTTCAAGAGCCCCACTTTATAATATACACATTGATTAAAAGTATATGTGTATGTGTATATGTATATATAGATAAAGATATCATAGTACACTCATCAAGGAAGCAAGAATGGCTACATTAATTTCAGGCAGATATCAAGGAAAGTTATCAGAGATGAAGGGCATTGCAAAATGATAAAAGGGTCAAATCTTCAGGAAAACATAGCAATCCTGAACGTGTATGTACTGAAAAACAGAGCATCAAATTACGTGAGCCAAAACTGACAGAACCGCAAGAAGCAATGTATGAATTCACTGTCATAGTTGGAATCATGTTTTTGTACTATGGTTGTTAACACATAGGCCACACTATCAATACCACTCTTAGAAATTAGCTTGACCCAGAAGGCAGAAAATCAGTAAGGATGCAATTGACTACATCTCCCAGCTTCCCTTGCAAAAAGGTGTGGCCAAGTAACCAAATTCTGGCAATTGGGATCTAAACCAAACTATCCTTTGTTGGTTTATGGTACCCTATAAAAGATAGACATTTCATACCTTTTGGATTTTCTTTCTCATCTCATGGTCTTTCTGTTTTCTGGGGTGTGGATTTGATTGTTAGAGTTGGAGCGCCCATCTTGGATTATGAAGTAACTGTAAATGTGGAAGCCACATACAAAGAAAGAGCTAGATGAAAACAGCCTAGATTCTTGAAACTTATCTCTAAACTTTTAAGAGGGAGAAAAATAGGTTTGCTTAAGCTATTATACTTTAGAATTTTTGTCATCTGCAGCAGAACCCTAAATCTAAGTAACAGCAAATCAATTAGGAAATGGGTGCAGGAGTTTGTGGTACATCAAATTTTATATTAAAGTTAGAGATTATGGCTTGAACCTGCAACCAAAGATTTGGATGTCTATTAACACTCTCTAAATCTGGGACTAGAGCAGATATCTAGTCAGAGATTTATTAAGTCTCAGTGTGCCTGTAAAGTTACTGGAACACATTCTGACCCACTAGGTCTGAGGTAGAACCTGAGATTCTCCTTTTCTAAAAAAGCAGATGTGTTGGTATTGCTGGTCCATGGATCACATTTTGGATGACAATGATCCATTTTATATTCCATTCAAGTAAATCTGAGCCAAGAGATAAGGTACCTAAGCCTGTCCTGGACCCTAACCTGGGTGTACTTATTGCATGGACTCTTAGGGGAGGAGTTACGAAGAGGTAACAAGAGAAGGCATTTTTGTTCTCAAACTTGACTGACCATTGAACACCTGGGGAGCTTCAAAACACTCTGATGTTTAAGTCCCATCCCCCCAACCCCCCAGATCCTAGCTCTGGATATGGCCTGGGATTTAAAAGCATCCCAGATGACCCTAAGTCATAGCCAAGGCTGGAACCCACTGCCCTAGAAGCAGTGTTCTGGTGGAAATTCTTGTTTATGGGATGAACCAAGAATTCTGAGAAAAGTCTCCCTTCTAACATTCTGGCCATTCTCTGGGATAAGGTGAGTCAGGTACCACATTGAGTGTTAAAAATTAAGGCAAGCACCCTGAATATCAGAAAGAAAAATATTTTAATGCAGTATTTAAAAAAATCAAAATGGGTGCCCCCTTCTGGCTCAGGTGGATGAGAATGCTGGGGTGTGGACCATATAGTGGCCAAGGGTGAGAGTTGGAGGTTGAGGGGGAGGCACAAGGGTAACCTCCCTTCCTTAAATTTTAAAATAAAAATTAACAAAATCCATGATAAATAAAATATCAAATTTTGAAATAAACGAAATTTTAATAGCGCTGGGAGCTTGACAAAAAGAAAAGCAGGAATCCTGATCTCGCACTAGCTTTCTGTTTTCCTAATCCAGGGGACTAAAGAGCACAATCAAGGAACATCCAAGGGTGGGACACTCCCCCGGTTTGTGAGATCTCTGCCTGCTCCCCTGCTCCTGGGAAAAAGTGACAAGTCAACCTTTGCTCTCAGATGATTCTGTAATGGGTCATAGCTATGGTTTAAATAAACCAACCAAGATCATCATCATCATCATCATAGCAGGCATTTATTGTGTCCTAAGTGAGTCACAAATGTGAACTTATTCAGCCTTGACATCCATCTTATGAAGTAGGGGCTCTTGATATCCCTATTTACAAGAGAAGAAACTGAGGCACAGAGGTTTAATTAGTTTGCCCACAATGACACAGCAAGTAAGAAACTCAGTTGGAAATCAAACCCAGACAGTTTGACTCCATGCTCACCATCAGTAGCTTGAACACTGTGACCCAAATAAAAAATGTACTCCTTATTGTCACATATTCCCACGATACGTCCAGACTTGGTTACAATGTCGCTCGACGGAGTCCAGTAGCGAAGACACACAGGAAGTAAAAATTCCAAAACAAAACACATCAATCAAAAATAACGTCAGCAACAGAATGAGCAAACTTGAACAATGTGAACCCTCGTCTTTATTAAATTTCAAGGTCACCGAATTAAGCCGGACTTAGAGAAAGCTGAGCGCGTCCCAGGGTTGTTAGGCTGGCCGCCCCACCCCGCGCAGACGAGGGCCTGGTGAGGCAGGGCCCAGTCAGCGGATGGTGTACTTGTCCCACTTCTTCTCCGGGTCGTAGGGCTCCCAGCGACTGGCGGGGAAGATGTGCTTGTTTTTCTCGTACCAGCTCCTCAGCACCACCTTGCCCGCGTGGGACTCGTCCTTCTCCATTGTGGCGTCGCTCAGCAGCCTCACGTCGTCGTGCACATCGAAGCTGAAGAGCGGCCCACTCTTGCCGCGTGCCTTGGTGACGATGAAGTCGTAGAAGGTGTGGTAGTGCGGCAGGATCAGGTCCTCCTTGATGTACATGAGCTGCTCGACGCCGGCTGAGCGCAGCTCGCGGAAGTCCTTGCGCAGCCCCTGCAACGCCTTCTTCAGGAACAGCTGCACGGTGCCGCCCTTGTGGATTCGCACTGTGCGCCGGTGTCCTGAGCCGTCCCAGTAGCTGAAGGTCACCTCCATCTCCTCGCTCTTCACCTTCTCCCGCTTGGCCTCCCACTCCTGGCGCAGCTCCTCGCGCAGTTGGTTTTCTTCCTCCTCGCGGTCCGGGTCAGGCAGGAAGCTCGTGTCCACATCGGGATTCTTCCCCAGGCTCCTCTTCTTGCACAACTCCTCTGTGGCTGACTTTGGTCCCTCCCCTGCCGCCGTGTCCTCATCGCCTTCGTCGAGTGTGAAGGACAGGCTGCAGATCTTGCGCTTCTGCTCCTGCTTGCGCTGCCGCTCTCGCTGTGCCTCCAGCTGCAACCGCTGCGCCTCCAGCTGCTCCCGCTTGGCCAGCTGCATCTCACGCTCCTTCAGCAGGGCCTCTTGTTTGGCCTTCATGTCGTTCAAGGTCACCAGCCCCACAGTGCTCGACTTCAGCTCGGCCTCCACGGCATCGTAATGAGCCGAGAATTTCTTGTCCACTTTGGATTTCATGATGGTCTCCTTGGCGATGCGCTGCTTCAGCACAGCCATCTGCTCCCTGTGCTTTGCGCGCTTCTGGAGCAGGTGCATGGCGCGGCCTGCCTCGCGCATGGGGCCCTTGTACTGAGCCATGGCCGCCGCCTCGTGCCTGCAGCCTCCCTCAACTCCAGTTCTTTTTCAACACTTGGGTCTTTCCAGCTAGTGCATGGATTCTGTATCGGTGAAGAAAAACACTTGAGTTAGAAAAAACCAAAGCACCAATTTGATGAATGTCCTAGATCAGCATCTTGGAGAACTTTCTGAGGTGACGGAACTAGCTGTAGCTTTGCTGATGAGTATGTAGCCATGAGCAATGAATGTGGGCTCAAGGTGAGCCGTTCTGCTCCTGAAGTCTCCCCGGATGAATCAGACATACAGAATGAGAATTTTAGATAACTGAAAATGTCAAACATGTTACTATGGAAACCTGTAACAACCATAGTTGCAGATTATCAACTGCCTTTGTTCCCTGCGCCTCTCTGTGTGTCTATATAAACCCTGAGTTGCTTTCACAGATCACTGTATGATTTGGGTGAAATCCCACACAGTCACCAGCAGGAATAAATCTCCTCTTAAAATTCTGGCCTGTCTCTTTGATCTCGTTGGTCACTTTGTAACATTTGGAGGCCCCAGTGAGATCTGCAGACTCTCCAGAGCTGGGTGAGAGACATTTAGGATAGGACTGCCTCTCCGGGGGCTGGGAGACCCAGTGGATCCCGGAGGAGAGGCGCCACCTGAGACGTTCCAGGGCCCCCAGGATCATGTGGGTCGAGCAGCACCCTGAGACACCAGCCATCCAGCTGGCATGAATTGAGGAGTTCAGGACCCTCGGGGTAAATGTCTGAATTTCTGTTAAGTCTAGACTTCTGTTTTCTGCTGGGTTGAATGAGTGTCAGACGTGGCTAAGATCATTCACCCAAGACCTTCCGAGACGTTGGAAGTGTCATCTGGGACCTTCCGAGAGGTAGACATCCAAACGGTCATCTGTTGGGTTAGGATTATTGTCTCAGTGCCTGTTTTTTGCTCTGTTCCTGTCTGTCTTTATTTTCTGTACTTGTATTTGAAAATGGGGAATGGACCTAGTTCTCAAAAGGTTCCCGACCCTTGCAGCGACCGCGTGGCATGTGCCAGCACCACCTCAGCTGGAGCCAAACTTGTTTCAGTCACCCGTGCTCAGCTAGTCGGCCTGCGGGCCAGAGACCGAACACCCAGATGGGGCCACCTCCCATCTAAGCCCGAGGCCACTGGCGGGCGGGGTGGGGCGGGCACTGGCCCCCCAAGCAGCCACTGGCTGCTGCTGCTGGCACTTTACGACCGGCTGCCACCGGACCCCATCCCCTGGCTTAACCGGTTCAGGGAAGCCCACCCAGGGTTTCCTCCACTCTTCTTTCATGCTCCCCAACATGCGGAGCTGATCAGAGTATAAGCAGCCGGGGGCTCCCATTGCCCCCTGAGAGAAGCGCCCCGTCTGTGACATGGGGCAACCTTTCTTAGTATATGTTCTCTTCAGCCATCTGGATCCTCCAGGAGGTCATCTGACTGGCCACAGCCCCTGGACAATGATAACAACAGCTGCCCGCGCCCTGAAAGGGGCCGACCTGTGTTTCTCCTTCAGTGAGACTGTTCCCTCCCAGTTCCTATAGACTTCTCTGTGCTTGACAGCTGATTTCAGTCATGCTCTTCAGCAGACCTGTTAATTTTATCTGGAATCCCCGGTTCTCAGAGAAACCCCAAGCTCTAATTAGTTTGGTAGAGTCTGCTTTACAAACACACAGACCCACCTGGAAAGATTGCCAGCAGTTGTTAAACACGCTGTTTACTTCTGAGGAGAGGGAAAGAATTAAATTGGAGGGAAGAAAGACTGTACTGGGACCGGGAGTGGGATCTTTGGAAGAAAATAAGGATCAGATTGAGAACACCTACCCCTCAACCAGTAGCAATTGAGACCCTAATACCGGAGAAGGAATGAGGTCCGTCCCTAGACAATTTTCACCGGCTTCTGTTGATTCTGTTATTAGGGTTAAAAGCGGTTGGGTGCAAGCCAAGCAATCTTTTCAAGGTTGCTGAGATTATTCAGGAGGCTTAGAGGAAGAGAAAAACCCAGAGCCCCTTTAAAAAAGAATCAATGTGCATATTGCAAAGAGGAGGGCCACTGGAAAAATGAATGTCCAAAGAGACCAAGAAAACACAGCCCTCAAGTCTTAAATCTTGAAGATTGACAGGGCCATGGCTCTATCCCAATAAGCCCTCAGGAGCCAATGGTTACTGCAAGAATTGGGGGAAAGAAAGTAAACTTTTTAATAGATACTGGGGCCACTCATTCAGTTTTAACAGAGCCCCTCAGCCCCATCACCCACCACAAAACTCCTGTACAAGGTGCTACTGGAGACACTGTTCATTACCCATGAACTACACAGTGAGTAGTCAATTTAGGACAAGAAACAGTCTCTCACTCCTTTTTGGTCAGGCCGGAATGCCCCTATCCACTGCTAGGTAGAGGCATATTGCAAAAACTCCAAGCCCCAATCTCCTTTCAAGGGAAGGGGGCTACTCTAAGCCTCGGGACTCCACAGGAGAAAGAAATAGCACTATAGTTACTTTTAACATGCCCCCTTTCTGAGGAGTACCTTTTACAGGAGCCCACCATTACAGAAGAAACACCAGAGAACTCCAGCCTTCTCCAGCAGCTTCAGAATGCCTACCCGACGGTTCAGGCCGAGACCAACCCCGCAGAACTGGCAGCCCATCAGCCTCCGGTAATCGTACAGCTTCTCTCTTTCGGCCACCCCATCACGGTAAGACAATACCCCCTGAGCCGGGTGGCCAGGGAAGGGATAGCAATTCACATCCGATGCCTTAAACAGGCTGGGATCCTAATGCCCTGTCAATCTCCCTGGAACACCCCTCTACTGCCAGGGTTAAAACCTGGGACGAAAGACTACAGACCAGTCCAGGACCTCTGGGAAGAAATAAACAGGTAGAAACCATACACCCAACGGTTCCCAACCCCTACACCTTACTCAGCCTGCTTCCCCCAGATTTACACGGTGTTGGACTTAAAGGATGCCTTCTTCAGCATTCCGCTCGCTCCAATCAGCCAGCCCATTTTCACTTTTGAATGGGTTGATCAGACAGAGGGGTTCTCCGGTCAGCTCACCTGGACTAGGCTTCCCCAGGGTTTCAAAACTCTCCCACCCTGTTCGATGAGGCTCTCGGTGCCAGCCTGAGAAGCTTCCGGCAAGCCCACCAGAACTGCACCCTCCCTCAACATGCTGATGACTTGTTGCTGGCAGCAGCCGCGGAGAAAAGCTGTCTCCAGGCCACCCGAGATTTACTTGGGTGCCTACAGACATTGGTCTCCGAAATGCCAGCCAAGAAAGCCCAGCTCTGCTGCCCCAAGGTAGTATATCTGGGACATCAAATTGAGGAAGGAAAACAGACTCTATCCTTGGACCACGTAAGAGCCATCCTCCAGATCCCTGTTCCCATGACTAAGAGGCAAGTACCAGACTTTATGGGGGCAATAGGATGCTGCCGGTTATGGATCCAGGGACTTGCAGAGCTGGCGAAGGCACTCTATGCTTGTACTGGTGGCGAAGAGGTCCTAAAATGAACTGAGCTAGAGCAAGAGGCATTTAAAAACCTCAAAAAGCTTTAACTTCAGCCCTAGCTCCTGCCTTGCCCGACATATACAAGCCCTTTCAGCTTTTTGTATATGAGGCCCGGGGAATTGCTAAGGGAGTGCTAGTTCAGCCCTAGGGCTGTGCAAGCAGCCAGCGGCCTATTTGTCCAAAAGATAGAATCCTGTGGCAGCGGGATGGCCTGGGTGTCTCAGGACGGTGGCTGCCACAGGGGTGTTGGTCAAGGAGGCTGATAAGCTCATCCTAGGGCAAGAACTATCACTGCCCCCCACACTGTGGAGACCCTCTTAAGAGGGACCCCTGAAAAATGGATGTCAAATGCTCGTGTAACTCAGTTCCAAGCCTTACTTCTGGACCAGCCCAGCATTAAGTTTCAGAAGATGACTACTATCAATCCAGCGAGCCTGCTCCCAGATGAGGACCCAACCCTGCCAGTACACGACTGCAATGAGGTAATAAGTACCTTGCAGGGTACCCGGCGAGACCTGAAAGACACGGCCCTGCCTGAGGCTGATGAAGTTCTGTACACTGATGGAAGAAGTTATGTGCTGGATGGTATAAGGTACGCGGGGGCTGCAGTAGTGACTCTTGACAAAGTTATTTGGTCACAGGCACTGAGCCGAGGAACCTCTGCCCAGTGGGCTGAGTTAATAGCCTTGATACAGGCCCTAAGATGGGGAAAGGAAAACAGGGTCTCCATTTATATGGACAGCAGATACGCGTTTGCCACCGCCCACTACCGGGTGCCATTTACCAGGAAAGGGGACTCCTTACCTCAGCAGGAAAAGATATTAAAAACAAAGAAGACATTTTAGCTTTGTTAGAAGCTATCACCTTCCAGCAAAGGTAGTTATTTTACATTGCAAAGGGCACCAAAAAGAAAATTCTGAGGCAAGGGGAAGCCGAGCAGCGGACCAAGAAGCACGAGAGTTAGCCTTAAAACCAGTGGGGCCCCTCCAAGTACTCGTCACTTTGCCTCAACCAGAACTGCCAAAAACTCCAGATTATATTAAGGAAGAAAAGCTAATGGCAGATAGGAAAGAAGCCACTGAGACTGCTGCCAGACAGTGGACTCACTGTCCCAGAGGCCCTCGGCAGGACTCTGATCTCTCAGATACATCAGGTCTCTCATCTGGGAACTTCAAAATTAACTGAATTGCTTCAAAACAGGTGTTATATACCACAACTAAATCAGATCATCCACAGCACAGTGGGGAGATGTCAGACCTGTGCTCAGGTTAATGCCGAACAGGGGAAATAGATGCCTGTAGGAGTTAAGCTGCGAGAAACAATGCCAGGTGAACATTGGGAAATAAACTTTACAGAGGTAAAGCCCCCTTACACAGGATACAAATACCTTACAGTATTTACAGATACTTTCTCTGGGTGGGTAGAAGCCTTCGCCACCAGATCCAAGACTGCAACAGCGACTCTGAAAACTTCATGAAATTGTCCCAAGGTATGGACTGCCTTCAGTAATAGGCTCAGATAATGGCCCTGCTTTTGTTGCTAAATCATCACAACGTCTGGCTAAAATCTTAAACATAAATTGGAAATTACACTATGCCTACCGACCCCAAAGTTTGAGGCAGGCAGAGCGTATGAATCGGACCCTAAAAGAAACTTTAACTAAATTTGTGTTAGAGACCAGTGAAAATTGGACAGCCCTACTTCCTTTAGCTCTTTTGAAAGCAAGATGTACTCCCTACAAGGAGGGAATAACCCCTTTTGAAATTATGTTTGGAAGGCCACCACCACTCCTCTCCAAACTAAGGGAGGAGATGAAAGGTGAAATCAATAACACTTCCCTCCTCATGTATTTGCAGGAATTACAGGTCATCCAACGAGCCGTGCGGAAGATGGTAAAGGAAGCCCTTCCAGTGCCCTCCGGTGAACCAGTACACCTGTTCCAGCCAGGAGACTCAGTGTGGATAAAGAAGTACACCACTCAAGGACTGAACCTACTTGGACTGGGCCACACACTCATCCCGACCACCCGCGCACAGCTGTAAAGTGGACCGCATCCCGACTTGGCTTCACCACTCGAGCGTCAAGCTCAACCAAGAAGAATGGAAATGCTCACCGCAAGGGGACTCTTTAAAGCTAAGATTCTCATGTATATTGGAATCACTGTAATTGTTGTAATCATGTGTGCAAATGCCTCGGGTAATCCACATGAGCCTAAAGTAATGACCTGGGAATTACGGCAAGGGGAAACGGGGAAGTTGCCGGTAACTCAACAAAACACATCTGGCTTTAGGAACAGACTGCTGGCTCTGTCTAAACCCACGGCCCCCTTACTATGTGGGAATAGGACACACTGACACTACTATAGTTGCATCTACCACAACTAACTGCAGCTGGTTTCAGCAAAGCATTACCCTGGGAAACACACAGGGTCAAAGTAGCTGCCTCCGATCCAACCAGGCTGCGCCAGACAATTCTATGTATTCCACTTCTTGTAACCATACAATAATTGTCTCCTCCATGAGTCTTGGCTACTTTAAAGCCCCTGATAACCTCTGGTGGTCATGCACAGATGGACTAACTAAATGTGCTTCAGAATATCACATACGCCCAGCTAATGACCCTGTTCTCTGTATATTAGTACACATTCTCCCTCAGGTGTACTTATATAAAGGTGAAGATGGCAGAAGCCATGTTAGCCCCTTTTGCAGAAACACCTTAGGCAATTCAAACGAGTTCCAGTCCTAGTGCCCCTCCTTTTAGGCGCCAATATCATCAGATCTACAGTGGTTGGAGCCTCTACCCTGGTAAAAGGAAACCAAGATCTAGTCACTCTCACCAGACAGACCAAGATCTTGGATATTTAGAACACTGAACACTCAACTTCTCAGCTCACAGATCAAATCAGTTCCCTAGCAGAAATATTCTTACAAAATCGTTGAGGACGTTAAGGGAAAAATGTTGTTTCCGTGCTAAAAAAACTGGTGTCATTAAAGAAAGCTCAGCCTTGGTCAGACAAAACATAGAAGTCAGAGAACGCGACCTAACACGAAATGAAACCTGGTATGAAAAACTATTCAATTGGTCCCCTTGGCTCACAACCCTAATCTCTACTATTGTAGGGCCCCTTGTATTCCTAATATTAGCTTTAACATTTGGCCCATGTATCCTGAACCGGCTGGTTAAGTTCATAGATAGTCGAGTAAACTCAGTAAAGCTATTACTATTACAGCCCCAGTATCAGCCTGCATCTATGATTGACCAGGAGTCAAAGATTTAACTCAACTATATTAAAGCCAGTGGGGAATGAAGCAGGAAACTGGAATAAAGCAAAGACTTTAACGTACTGAGTCACTCTTAGCTCACAAGCCAGCCTTGAGGCCCCCAAAATAAGAAAGTTCAGTTAGGCGATCAGTGTTGAGATAACTGTATGGTCCAGTTTGTACACAGAACCCGGGCCCACCTGGGGGCTCAAGGTGAGCCGTTCTGCTCCTGGAACCTCCCCGGATGAATCAGACGTGCAGAATGAGAATTTTAGATATCAGAAAATGTCAAACACATTACTATGGAAACCTACAACAACTGTAGTTGTAGATTATCAACTGCCCTTGTTCCCTGCGCCTCTCTGTGTGTCTATATAAACCCTGAGTTGCTCTCACAGATCACTGTATGATTTGGGTGAAACCCCATACAGTCGCCGGCAGGAATAAATCTCTTAAAATTCTGGCCTGTCTCTTTGATCTCGTTGGTCACTTTGTAACACTAACATTTTTCAGAACCAGTGCTTCATGGGACTGATTTGGAAAAACTAACTGTGGAGTAGAAGCCTGTCTGTCAGCCTAGCGCCTATGAGTGCAATGATGCCTCTTAGTACAACCTCAACAAGAAACCCTTTGTCACACGATAATGAAGTGTGGCACCTGCATGCCAAGAAGAAGAGTATGATGTCACCATGCACCAAACTGGCCAAATGAAACTTCTAGGAGTCTCCCTAGACTTCTGTCCTTGCATAATCAATTATTTAAAAAAAAAAACAAAAAAAAAACCAACCCAAGCCTTTCACCACCACCCCCCCCCACCCCGCCACACACACCACCATTTATCTTTGTGGAGACAGAACATTTACCCCTTTGGGTTTCTCCAGGCTGGCAAGTTATCAAATAAACATCAGATTTATTAGCAAGAGAGAAAAAGGAGGGAGTTCAGCCAGGCGAGGTCACCAGGAAAGGCATTGGCCCTTAAGTGGATTTAAATTCTGCCTTTTCCAAGATAAGATTTAGAGATTAGGTCTTAGAAATAGAGTGGGAGACACCTCTTACAAAGGGAGATTTTCTTTATCTATGCAAATGTCTCCTCCTGGCCTTCAGAGCGCCTTCTGTGAAACAATTCTTATGCCAGAGACATATTTTGAGGGTGGTGTGTTTTGCTCCCCTACACCTTAACCCACTATTTTTTGTTTTTTCACCTGAAGGCTACTCAGGTGCCCAAACATCAGTATATTCTCATACTTGTCTGTTTTTCATAAGGAATCCACATTCATCCTGATAAGGAAGAAATCTGATTGGCTCTCAAACCTGAAAATCTCCTTAGTCTCACTTTCAAGATCAGTTTGTTTTGCCTAGGAAGCCAGTCAACCATTTGTTCCTGAATGGAATATGTACTTCCTTAACCGTGGACTTTGGATATGCTCTTCCTAGGAAGTCCTGCTCCCCACGGTGCCAGTACACTTGTCCTCTGCTACCTAAAACCTCTCCACCCTCTCTCCCACCTCCAGACACAGAGTTACCAATTCCTTCTCTCCAAGCTTTCCATCTGGTGGCCTTTATTAGACACAATAGTCATCCCTTTTTTCAATTAGATTGTTCAACAGTGAGTGTCATCCAATCCAATATGGGACATCTGCCATTACTGACCTTCTTCCAATCGAATCAGGCAGGACCCAAGTGTCAAATAGCATCCCCAGACCTCATCACCCTTCTTCCAGTTACCTAGCATCTACCCCTTTAACTCAATCATCACCTAATACCATAGCCAGCCATTCCCCACCCCACCCCCAGACTCCCAAGTTGAAAGGATTAGTTTGGACCTCTTGGAAAAGGCTAACAAGAAAAATAACTGAAGGAAGTAGATGAAGAATATCCTAAGAATATGACATTTCTAAAGTATTTTCCCTCCAAGTTCCAAAATGATAACCACTTGCAATCTCAACTGTCAATGAAAAGTACCTCCCCAAGTTCAAAGCAACTACTTTTAAACTCTAAAATTTTATTAATAACAAGAACCACAACTGGCCGGCCAGGGGGCTGGTGCTGCCTGCTCCAGTGAGTGGAATACTGACTAAAAATTCAAATTTAAATTTAGAAAAATGCAACCTCCTCCAGTCTTAGTACAAATAAACATCAGCACTTTATAAAAAAAAATCCCAGAAAACAAAAAAGCTACGGCTTTACTGTAAAAGACTCAGTTTCCCTGGTGAACAACAACAGTGAAACAAAGACCAAAAGAGAACACCTTTTGTCATGTTGGTTTTCAATTTACCTTCAGCAGTCTGAATTCAAATGTAGACAATCTTGCAAGTTTCAGATACACACTCCTCTTCAGAGTCGGCCTTGCTGTGAATAGCTGTTGATGGACCGGTATCTATAGAGGGTCCAGATCAGCTCAGATCTGGTCTAGGGTGTGTCTCCTGCTGGCGTTACCATTCAGTCTCCCTCCAGTCTCCAGCAGTTTTCTGAACTAACTGCAAACAAAGCCACAAGACCTGTCGTGTCAATCAGATGTACCCAAGACTCAGAGAACCAGACCAGAAGTCCTTCTTAGGATGTTTTTAGGTGAATATAAACACCATTTTATTGTATGCTTTCTAATGGGAGGTGGGGTGTTAATGCTTGGGAGAAATCCAATCTTTGGGCCTGCTACATCCCCACATGTTCAGAGACAGGGAAGTGAAAAAGAGACCGGATGGAAAAAAACTGAACACACAACTCATGTTCACTGAGAAAAAAATGAAAAGACCCCAGGTGGCATTACAGATTTCAGAATAGATTTTGCACAATAAATATCTCTGAGTTTTGTAAGATATACATTTTTCTTTAGCTTTTATCAAAGTAATACATACATGCACATGATTTTGAAAAAAAAACACTAACGGGGTTAACAAAACTTGGCTAAAGAAAGCAGTTCCTGGTTTTATCACGCATTTCCCTAGAGGTGTTTCCATTAAGCCTTTGAAAGGCATTGTGCTGTTTTCAGTTGTTAATTTTGCATAGAACTGCTATAAATATTCATGTAGAGGTTTTCAGGGGGACAAAAATTTAGCTTTATAAAAATCTGTCCAACTGCCTCTCTGTGGAGGCTGCATAGTACTTTCTCAGCAGTATGTGAGTTCCAGTCAAACTGCATTTTTTTTTTAAAGGAGCAGTACAGGCAGGAATGAAGATGAGCAGAGGCAGGGAGAGAGAGGAGGATGAAATGTTTTATTTTTTCATTTAGTTACTCATCTTGGTTGCTCCCATCAGACCTGGAACATGAACCTGTGTCTTTGGGATGCATATGGACATCACCCAACTCCTACTCTACCAGAGTGCGCCTATTCTATCTTCTTGCTGGCACTTGGTATTGGTTTTCTTTTTCCTTTTTAGTCATTCTAATTAATAAGTGCTTCATTGAGTATGGGATACCATACTCACTAGTAGTATCTCATTGGGCTTTAATGTTGCATTTCACTAAGTGATGAATAATAAGCATTTTTATGTGCTTATTTGCTATTAGATATAATATTTTATTTATATATATATATATAAAGTTATAAAGAATGGGAGAGGAGGAAGAAGCATTTTAAGAAAGGGAGGAGGAGAGGGAAGTACATTTCTTACTCTGTTTTTTATTAGTTTTGGCTATTCTCCCCATCTATCCAACCCAGATCCCTGGGCTTTACTTGGTTCACACCCCAGTCACTGGCTTAGCACCTGAGCCACCAAGGTGTACCATTTTTTATTTTGATGGAAGCCCAATTTATCAGTTATTCACTTACTAATTTGCTTTTGATGTCTTAGGAATTCTTTGCTTGACCCAAGGTCACAAAGATTGTCTCCTATTTGAGCTATTGTAAATGACATTAAAATTTATTTCTAATTATTCATTGCCAGTACATAGAAATGTAGTTAATTTTTTTTGTCTGTTGACCTTGTATATACCCATCTTGCTAAATTCATGTGTTAGTTCTCTAAGCATCCTGGTAGTTTCCTTGGGATTTCTATGTAGACATGTTTCTGGAGACAAAATTATTGCCTCAGGACAGGTCCTGTTTAATTTCTTGCTTTTCAGTCTGTGTGCCATTTGTTTCATTTTCTTGCTTTATTGCATTAATTAGAACTTCCAGTATTATGTTGACTATGTAGGATCATTATTTCTTCCTTAAACGTTAAGTAGAAATTTTCAGTACAACCACCTGAGTCTGTAGGGTTTTTACTTTTATTTTTTTGGCAGGTTTTTAAACTGCAATCTAGTTAGTAGATATAAATAAAACTATTCAAGTGTGCCTATTTCTTCTTGGATGAATGTTAACTTGTGGTCTTTAAGGCCTTGGTCCATTTCATCTCAGTTGTCAGATTCATGTACATAGTTTTGTGTATCTGGGCTGTATCCAAGAACTGATTACAAATAAATAATGAAGGAAGGTATTAAGCGGAGCGTTTTTCACTGAGGTAATAATTCTCTGTAAAAGGTTTGCTGTATTGACTAGATAAGAATGTATGACTTAAAATTACTGCCAGATTAAATGGCCCCTTGCTATTGCTGTGTATCTTCTGTTTTCATGCTCCAGGACTTGGCTTATTGTATAAAGTCATTAAATATTTGACGAATGAATGAAACATTTTTTGATTATATTGTAATGAGACACTGCTGATATTAACAACACTAGATATTAGAGTCAGTGTTTGCTGCTATATCTTCAATTTCATTTCTCTACCTAGAGTAAAGTTATCAACAATCAGTCTTTACAGCCCTTAAAACTGAAGACTTACAGCTGGAAATGCGGTAGTCAAAGACATAGTTACGGACTGGAAAACCATTGCCACGTGAGGGCTGGGTTTTCAAGCAGGCTCTAAAATTGGTGAAGACCTCAGGTGAAATCCCTTTTCTAAACTTCAGTTTTCTCATCTGAAAAGCTGAGGTTGTTTTGAAGTCATATTGAGTCGTACAGGTATAGTTTTTAATCAAGAGAATCTTCTCATAACTCATAACTCGTCTAAGTTGATCAAAAGAAAGGGATCAAGGTTACCTCAACTCATTTGTTTTCATAATTCCTTCTTATGGCTTGTTATTTATAACTGCAAACTTCAGTTTCTGGGAGTGGGATAGGGAGATGTCAACTAAGCCAAAGACAGAGTTTATAGGATTTTATCAGACTCTGGCTGGTCATAACATGGCTAGAATGTTAATTAGCCCAAAGGTGAATCCAAAAGACTGCAGAGGGATGAGATCAGGTACAAGAAACTCCTGGTTTGGCGGCAGAGGGTTAGGGCAGCTTCTGGCCTTCACAGTCAGAACTTGGCAATGGTTACTGCTCATACTTTTCAATGAGCCAATTCTGAACAGAAGCTAACTCTAGGAGAGTAAACTTTAGAAACTAAATCTCTTCCATTCACCTGGCTGTATAATTTCTCTACTCCAAAATTCCTGGTTGGGGAAGTTCTGCTTTTTTCTCTTCTACTTCTCTGTGAAGCCCTTCTCTGTGCTCCCTCCAGGCCTCCAGCCCTATTCCATACACTACTTTGAGGTGGTAGACTGTGAGAATTTTACCCACTGTACCCTTTTCTCTATCCTTTCACTCTTCCCACACACGACAGACAGTATCATTTGCTTGCCGTTTCAGTACTATTATGAAGCCAAGAGGAATGCCATTCTACCATCAGGGAATCATTCTGTACAATGTTTGATAACCTCAAATAATATGTAAAAGATCTACCAGATCTTTTTAATGGCCCCAATATAATTTCCTCAAGGAATATATAAAAACATTTTACCAATTTTCAATTTATAATTAAGTTTTTTTTATTTTAGAAAACTCTATAATGATCATTTTAATTTTGTTATTGCAGTAACTTTTATTTTACACATTAAAATATACTCATATGTATATGCTCCCCATATATGTAGTTTCCCCATTCATCAGATATATATCATCACACCACCAAATCACCAAGTGTTCTTTACCGTTGTCCAGTGGACTTGCCCACCCCGGTCCCCATTCCCTATTGGTGGCCTCAGTTCTATTACAAGTGTCCAAGTGTTGACTTTGTTTCCTCTGTTTCTGTGTTTTGTCTATTCTCATTCCACCTATGAGTGAGGTCATGTGATATCTACATTTCTTCTTTTGATTTATTTAATTTAGCATAATCCCCTCTAGATCTATCCATGTTGATTCAAATGACAGGGTTTCCTCTCTTCTAAGGGCTGTGTAGTATTCCGTTGTGTATATGGACCACATCCTCTTTATCCATTCATTTGATGTTGGACACTTAGGGAGTTGCCAGTTCTTAGCTGTTGTGAATAGGGATACAATAAACATAGGGGTGCATAAATCTCTGCAAATTAGTGTTTTTGTATCTTTTGAGTAAACACTCAGAAGTGAGATGGTGGGATCCTTTGGGATTTCTGTCTTCGACTTTCTTTTTTTTTTTTTAAAAGGAAAGTTGCAGACAGGGATGAAGGTGAGCAGGCAGACAGGCAGACAGAGGAGGAGAAAGCACTCTATCTTTATTTAGTTTTCCACATCGGCTGTTCTACCCCAGCTCCTGATCTTGAACCCAGGTCCTTGGGTTGTATGTAGGACTGCTCCCAGCTGTGCTAGACCGCTAGGCCACCAGGGTACGCCCCCATCTTCAACTTTTTGAGGAATCTCCATACTATTTTTCATAGGGCCTGCCCCAATTTGCACTCCCACCAACAGTGTAAAATTATTCCCCTTTCTCCACATCATCACCAGTATTTGTTGTTTGCAGACTTTTGGATAATAGTCAGTCTTTCAGGTGTAAGTTTGTTTTAATTTGCATTTTCCTGATAGCCAGTGAGTAGGAACATCTTTTCATGTGCCTGTTGGCCATCTGTATGTCCTCTTTGGAAAAATATCTTTTCAATTCCTCTTCCCAACTTTTTGATTGAAGTGCCTGTTTTTCTGTCATAGAGTTTTATAAATTCTTTGTATATTTTAGATATTAAGCCATTGTCAGAAATATGAAATGCAAATATCATCTCCCAGTTAATAGGTTGTCTTTTTGCTTTGGTGATATTATCTTTTGCTGTGAAGATGTAGTCCCAGTTGTTTATTTTTCTTTTTATTTCCCTTGATGTTGAGTCCCCAAAGACCTTTCTAAGGCTGATGTCAGGGAATGTCTTTCCTATATCGTCATCCAAGAATTTTACGGTTTCTGGTCTATGTCCAAGTCTAGTCAATTTTGAGTTAATTTTTGTGAATGGTGTTAGGGAGTGATCTAGCTTCATTCTTTTGCATGTGGCTGCCCAGTTATCCCAACATCATTTATTGAAGAGACTTTTCTTTCTCCGTCATGTGCTTTTGGCTCTTTGTTGTAGATTAACTGACTGTATGTGAGTGGGTCAGTTTCTGGTGTTTCAGTTTTGTTTCACACGTCTGTGCCTCTGTTATTATTCCAGTACCATACTGTTTTGATCACCAGTGCTTTGTAATATAGCTCAGTGTCTGGGTGTGTAATTCCTCCAGATTTAGTCATTTTTCTCATAATTGACTATTCAAGATCTTTTGTTGTTCCATACAAATTTTAAGTTTTTGTTATATTTCATATAATGATCATTTTATACATATATTTTTGTGAGAAATATCTTAGTGTTTGACACTTAATATATACTATGTATTATTTATTACTAATAAATTTTTAATTGGATAGCCCTTGACTTTCTTTGATCTTAAGGTCATCATTTTTATGTTTTCCAAATTTCATGATAAAATATTCCCTATTTTTCTACTGATATTTGTTTTTTAATTGATTTATTAGAAATCTTTATATATTGAGAATACCAACCCTTTATCATATAAGTGTAAGGTTTTTCTGGGCTCCGCCAGGAGAAAAAGTCAATTAGACCAAAAAGCAGAATAGTCAGGGCTTTATTGGACTCTGCACACCCGGGAGAAATTCCCAAGTCCGCGAAATGGGCCTGGGGAAGTCGAGGGCTGGGAAGTAGCGCTTGAACAAAGGGGAGCGGGCTCTTTAAGCAGAGGAATTTCGCGGGCTTCCCATGTCGCGATTGGGGATTGGCCCTGTGAATCCAGGTATGGGGGTTGCATCCCTTATTCTGATGTCATCCACCTTTTTCCCGGGCTTGGCTGCCGTTTTCCCAGGCATGGCCACTGCTGCTTTTGTCCCTGGGCCAGCCTAGCAATAAGCTCTAAGTAGCTTTCATATTCTGTTATTTACATTTTAACTTTTTATGGTATTTTTTGCCAGATAACATTTTTTGTATCTTTCTTTTGATATAGTCAAGTCTAAGTATTTTCTTTTATAACTTTTGAGTTTAGTATATATTTTTAATGTAATCAGTTTTGTAGTGTTTTTAATACAAAATTTTTATTGTATTTATTTTATTTTTATTACTATATGATTTTCAGGATATTGAATTAACATCTTAATCTGTGTGCATTTCACACCAAACCTACCACCAGAGTTCTAGTTTCCTTCACCTCCACTGTATTAACTCCTTCATCCCCTTATTCCCTCCCCTGCCAAACCTTTTAGTAGCCACAGTCTTGTGTCCAGTGAACCGTTATTTGTTCCTTTTGTTTACATTTTGTGTATGAGCAGAACTTCCTGTGCTTTTTCTTTCTGGCTTGAAGCATAATCACTTCCAGTTGCATCCACATTGTTGCAAAAGGTGCGATTTCATCTTTTGAATAGCTGCATAATACATCATTGGGTATATAGACCACAGCTTTTTTTTAAATCTAGTCATCTGTTGACAGGCATTTAGGCTGTTTGCATGTCTTGACTTGTGACTTGTGCTGCTATGAATATAGCGGGGTACAGATTTTTTTCTTATTAAGGTTCTTTATTCTGAGTATATGCCTAGAATTGGGATAATTAGATCAAATGGTAGCTCCATTTTTATGTTTTTGAGGAATATTCATACTGTTTTCCAAAAAATGTACTTATCCCCAACAGTAGTGTCATAGAGTTCTTTCTTCTTCATCCCCTCTCCAACACTTGCTGTGTCTAGTCTTTTGGATAGAGGCCATTCTCATTGGTGTAGAAGTGATAGTGCATTGTTTTTTATTTTCGTTCTCTGATGATGAGTGATGTAGAGCATTTTTTCATATATCTGTAGGCCAGCCCTATGTGTTTGTTCGTTTAAGTGGTTGTTTCTTTCACTGTGCATAAACTTTTTAGCTTGAATATCCCAATTAATTTTACTTTAGTTTTCTTGGGAGTCACTTCCCCAAAGTTATCTCTGAGGTTAATGTCACAGAGCATTTTCTACATTTCTCTATCTATTTTATGGTTTCAAATCTTATATCCAGGATTTTTATAAATTTTGAGGTAATTTTTGGGTATAGCATGATCTAGTTTTGTTTTTTCTACAGGTGGCTGGCCAATTTTCACAGAAGCATTTGAATAGAATTTCCTTCCTTCATGGTGTGCTCTTGACAACTTTGTTATTGGTTAGCTGTCTATATTAGTGTCATTTTACTTTGGGGCTCTCAGTTTTGTTCCACTAGTCTGTGTGTCTTTTTGTTCTAATACCATGCAGCTTTGATAGCAATCACTCTGGAGTGTAGTTTGAAGTTACAAGTGTGATTCTCCATTTTCCTTCCTTTTTAATGAGAATAGTTTTGGCTCTTTGAGGTCTTTGGTAGTTCTACAAAACTTTATTGTTTGTTCAATTTCCTTGAGATTTGATACGAATTCTCTCCCACATTCTTGATAGGAATGCAAATTAACATAACCTCTAATTGGAGAGTCCTTAAATTTCAAGAATTACTGAAATTTTGATAGAAATTGCATTAAATAAATTTATTTATTGCCTTGGTTAGGATGACCATTTGAACTATGTTAATATTTCCCATTCTGTGAGCACAGGATATTTTTCCATCTCTTTGTGTCTCCTGTTTCTTATTTTTGATGTGTTGTAGTTTTCAATGTATAGGTCTTTTATCTTCTTCGTTAAGTTTATTCCCAGGTATTTTATCTTTTTGGTACTATTATGAATGGGATTTCTTTTTTAAATTTCTCTATCCTCTAGGAACAGTTTCCTTTAAAATATATTTCTTTTTCTGTGTGTAGGTAATCTAGCTGGGACCTATTTCTGATCATACTATAAGAAAACAGTCATTTAAATTATTTTCCAGAAGAAATTTCTAACTTAAAATGAAAACTTAGGATTTTTTCTCGATTTATTCTGTGGACTATAGGTATTGTTGCTAATTAGTAGTAATTAAAATAATAAAACCCCAAATTTGTATGGCGATTTGTAACTTACACAGTCTCTTAGATATGGTATCAATTGTAAGTCTTTCTGTTCTAGGTAAGAGAAATTCTAACTAAAACTGAATTAAACAAATATTTAATGACTCATTTATCTGAAAAGACTAGAGGTCATATGGACTTTGGCTGTGGCTTGATTGTCAAGTTCAGTAATCTCATTTTCCCTTCTTTCTGCTTCATCCTTGGACTGATACTCATCAGGAGAACTCCATGATGTCTATCAATTTTCAGGAGTTACACATTGTCTCACTCATAACAAAGATATAGATAGATTATTATTTTGATTACTCTTTCAGAAGAGCAAGAGAGTTTTCTAGATCTCCAAACAAATTTATCCTTGCTTTTCCCAACCATAGTGTCCAGATATTGGTAAATGGTCTCTTTGATTTATCAGTTACAGCTTATGCTGAACTGAGGAGTGGTGGGTTGTGGGTACAAAGCACGGGAAGCAGGAAGGAAGCCTTTGGGGAAAGAAATCCACCTTACCAAACAACAAAACTCAAACCAAAAAATCGGGATTGCAGAACCAAGAGGAAGGGAGAATGAAAGCTGGGCGCTCAAATTAGCAAATATCCATCAGACACATGTATGCTGTTTGACAGCTGCAAGAGCCCTTTGAAGGTGGGTAATTCCTAACTTCTTTACACCTGGGGATGCTAATAAGTCCTATAAGATGTGTCCCCATTGCTCACCTAGAAGGTGACAAAACCCAAATCTAAATCTTAGAGGACTCTAAATTCTTTTCTTTCTAGTACTCTAAACTTAGAGGCTTAAAGCCACTGTTTAGTGTATGGGACTCTATCAACATCTACAAACTAATTTTTAAAAATTAAAGAATTGAAAACATGTTGGCTATTGACCATAAAGCCAAGTCAGGAGGATCTGAAGCTTCTAATGGGGACAGAACATGAGGCGAGGTTAATCAGGTTCCAGTATGGTGATTTCAAAAGAGCTGGAAGTGAAGATCTTGTTCTAGCTTAGCCTAGGTTTCCCTAAAGAAGAGCGTGTGACAAAGGCTTATTGCAGGCGTGACTGATTTGAGAATGTGGTGACAGGGTGCAGGAGGCAGTGTGTATTGTTGGAGGATGAGGCTGAGGAAGAAAGCCAATAGAATCAAGACAGCCATCACTACAGGTGACTGATCCTGGAGCAACTTTAGGAAGCTTATGATATGTGTCACCAAGGGGTTGGAGAGGCATTCCAGGCAGCCACTGACTCAGAGAAGCCAGGGATAGGAAGTGAGCAGCCCTCAAAGGGCACTCCTGCCCAGCATAAAGCTGGTTGAATAAAACTGCTCACTGCAGTCTTACTGGAAGGAGATGGGACCAGACGATTTTAAGTAGGGCACTAGGTCTTCAAAATCTGATCCATTTTAAGCTAACAGCGAAAAGCTAGAGTTAAGGGAGTAACACAAATAAGTCAAAATGCCTATTTCCCTGTCTAAGTTCATGCCTGGTTTATTACCACCGCCTTCTGAAAAGGTCTTTCTAGTTTTCCCTGTTTATTAGACATCCTAAGATACAATTAAAAATTTCTGTTTTGTCATTATTTTACAAAAGATTCATCACTCCCCATTGTATGTAGGATTACATGTACAAAGTCCTCCGTTTGACTTTTAATATCTTTTCCAATTGGTTTTACTTTAATTAAGTAGTTTACTTTCTATAACTACCTAACTTGGACTTAAGCCAGACTAATTTCCTTACCGTGTGATAAAAGGACCAAGGTGATTCCTTCTCTGTGCCTTTGTTGATATCGCTCCCTCTAACTGACGATGATGATATGCAAAACACTTACCAACTGCTGTGGCAGGCACTGACCAATCAGCATGGAGGCCACGCCCATCAGAACTGATGAAGATGTAACTGACAATATGGATTGACCAGATGACATAGCCCTGAACTCAACCTCCATTCCCCTATCTGATCCTCCATGACAGCTTTCTAGACTGCATTTCTTCATGTTGGTCCATCCTGTTCAGGATTCATTGGTTCTGGAGCGTCTTAAAGATGCTCACATGATGATGAAACAATCACAAACACTACTTCTTTTGGAAGCCATTTTTACTGTGTCTTCAAAAGATAATGATTTTGTGATGTTTTCGATAGAAATGGGAAGATATAATTTCACTCTTTCCTATAACGTGATTGATTAAAATAATTTTTATTATTGATATCCTAGAACAGTTTCAACTTCAGAAACTGATAACTGATACATTTTTAGAATTTTTGTCATATGTAAGGAAAACCTCTGCAAAATTTCTTTCATATATAGGTTATAACTTTTGGGGGGATTTTAAGATTCTTAAATTTGGAGTGCTTTTTAAATTTCCATTTAACATATTCCTAGAAGTCATTCTAACACCAGGATGGTTAACAATATTTTAATCTGTGTGGTAGTTTCAAAACATGGTCTTCAAATTCTTTGGCATTTATCCCATTGAGAGATGAGGTCTTTGTCTCCTCCCCTTGAATCTTGTGAATTGGTTGAAAGCTAAATCAGAGAGAGTGATATGGCCACTGCTTTGTTCTCTGGGATTCTTTCCTTTGGGGTCCTGATCATAAGAAGTCTTGTACTTCCATGATCGTGCGCCTTTGAGGAAGTCTGGGCCACATTTAGGGGCTACCATCCACAGCCTGATGGAGATCCCAGCTGACAACCAGCACCAACCACCAGACATGTCTCCAGTCCCAGCCACAGGGTCACTCCTTTGCTGACCACACACACCAAAAAAATCCTTCCCAACTCAAAGTAAATGTGTCTGCAACTAAAACTTCCCCTTTGCATTTCCCAAGAATATTCTTGACCAATTCAGTGCTGCCTGAGATTATGGGAAGTGTGACAGAGGGAAGTCAAAATGGAAAGAACCAGCAGGCTAGTCAATTGTGGTTGACATTTCTTACTTTGGAAAACTGTAACTATATATAACCCAGGCCAGTAAGGGGCCCAGATACTACTGATACATTATTTTCCATTTCCAGTTCTTGGTTCCTCTGTCCCTTGATAAATGCCCTGTGGAAAACAAGATATTTGGAAGTTGTCCTCTTTGTGAGCCAAAGAAGAGTGTCCCTTAGAGCAGAGGTCAAAGTGGCTGACCCAGAGGGTGCGTTTGACTTGCAGTGAGTTTTTGTTTGTCCTGCACAGTATTTAAAAGATTTTTCTGTCACGTCCTGGTGGACACATACATCCCAAGGACACTGGGGAGGGGTTAACAACCAAGAATAACTAAATAAAATATATCAGGTGCCTTTTTCCTCCTCTCTTTCTGCTTACCTGACTGCTCACCTTCATTCCTGTCTGCACACTTCTCTTAAAAAAATTTTTTTTTATTAATAAGTGACTAACATTTTAAAATCTGGGAGATTTCACATTAAAATCTAGATTTGGTGTGCCCCGTTGACTAGTGGTTAAGTTTGCCAAGCGCAGTTCACATTGCAGCCCATGAACTCCCTAAATAAATAAAATGCTTCTTCCCCTGTCTTCCTGGCTGCCTGCCTTCTTGCCTTCTTGCCTTCATTCCTGCCTGCACCTTAAAAAAAAAAAAATCTAGATTTCTTGCTTTTCCTAGAAGATAGAAAGATCTGGAAAGCCAGGTCTGCATTCCCGCAAGGCGACAGGTGACTGCCTCTAGCTAGAATATGGGCTCTCTCCGTCTCCGTAGTCTGGCTAGCCCTGCTCATCTCCATCACAGTCTGATTCCTGGAATGACACGTAGGAAGCAGGGGTTAGAGCAGTAAGACATGGGCAGACACGAATCCCCCAGAACAAGCAGTAAATGCTGACTCAGGTGCCAATACAGCACAGGTGGCAAAGGGCTTAACATTTATTGAATGAATAAGTAACTAGGAAAAGGAAAGATCTTAGTGCAGTTTTAGTGAGCAAACGCTGCAGGAGAGAAAGCAAAGCAATGATCTTAACTGTCTAGAATCTAGAAGGAATCTTGTAAATCTTCTCAGATGAATCGATAAATGAGAAAAAGGGTAAAAATGCAGTCCTATCAGAAAATGACTTGTCATGATGATGCAGGAACATGCATAACTTAAAATCTATTCAGCAGGCATGCTGATAGATGTGTGAGTGAAACTGCTAAGAGCAAGGACCCCACATAGCAAGCGTGTGGGACACACTCTTCATTACTTGTGCCACTTTATTCTAGGTAATTGTACTAGATCTCATGCCTTCTGGATACACCCATGAAGGGAGAACCCCCCTACCCTTCAGAGACATACAGGAATCCATCTTGCTGGTGTGAGACGCAGGCAGCCCATGCTGTACACACACATGTACATTCCCTTAATGTAATTTTCCCAGGCCACGGGGAGCTTAAAGTTGCTATTATTACTTTTCATAATCTTACTGTGTGATCCTGACCAAATGGCACTCTTCGTGAAACCTTTCTGGATGGACCCAGCATCTCATCGGGGTGTCTCAGTTCACCCTCACCCACATCAATGAAGCTTAATTGTTTTAGAAAAAAAAAGTTAACCGTAAGAATTTGAAATCACTTGACTGTTAACATTATGCATAGATTTACCATATGACCCAGCAATTCCACTGTAGGTATGCACTCTAAGGAATCAAAATAAGTCTTAAAGAGATACATGCACACCCATGTTCATAGCTACAATAGCCAGCAGGTGGAACGTGTCGTTCAGCATGTGCCTCAGGTAGGGCCTTTGTGATTCAGGAAAGAAAGAGTTTCAATGAGAGCAGAGGGAAAGGTTGCTAAGCTACAGACTGCGTGAATGGTGTACTAGGCCCAAGTCCCTCAAGGCCTGAGCACAATGCTTTCCAATCCCAAAGAATCGCTCAGATACCCAGCAGTGTGAGATGACTTTCCTTATGAACCTGAAGAGAGTGGATGGGTAGAGGAATTTACCAGCAAAATGGAAGCAAGCGGTGCAGTGGTTATATAGTGCAAGATTACGTCATTGCTGATTAATCGTTGATTCCAAAACTTTGATTAGAACCAGATGTTTAGGAAAGATCATGTGGGCTGGCATAAGGAAATCAGATGTTCCCCCAGGTGATCTCCTTAAGGGAAATGTTCTGTCCTATGCTCAGGGCATGGTACCTTGAGGGATTAACATTGTCATTGGAACCTAATTTGGGAGGGGATTCTGAGGAAGGTAACATTAGGTTTAGTGTCATGCCCTGCTTCAATGGCTCTACAAATGGATAAAAATAAAACTGCTATATCAATATAATATTATTCAGCTTTAAAAAGGAAGAAAATTCTGACACAGGCTACAGCTGTTACCTGCATCAATGAGTGAATCTTGGACAGGAGAAAGAATTCAGAATGCCAGACAGGAGAAGTAAAGTCAAGCAAGAATTTAATAGAAAGTGCATTCAGAAGGGGTCCAAGGGTGACTTCAGTTATTCCAAGAGCTGGCATTTGAAGTGTACAGGTGATCCAGAGCAGGATTATATCCCCTCTTCTCATCTCAGGGGCCTAGCTAATGGACTGTTTCAAACTGCCCCCTTGGATATTTTGCCTAACTGTCAATAGTTTCAAAATCTCCCTTCCTCAATTTCCTCTTCCACATTCCATGGACCCTGAAGCTTCTTGCCCACAAGTTCTTTAGGGCCAATGTGGCCGTCACCATTTTGTCAACTACTCACATATGTTCTTCGTTGCTCAGCACCTGTCTGCCTAACTGCCTGTCCTGACACAGCAGGAATGAACCTTGAAGACATGAGCTCATTGAAATGAACCAGCCACAAAAGGACAAATCCTGTTTGATTCCTATATGAGTTCCTAGAGTGAAGTTCATGGAGACAGAAAGTAGAATTGTGGGTGCCTGGGACTCTGGTAGGGAGTTAAGTATTTAATGAAGACAGATTCTGTTTTGCAAGATAAAAAGTTCTAGAGATTGCTGGTGGTGATAGTTGAGTACAACAATATAAATGTACTTAATGCCATAAACTGAAAATTTTCAATGGGTTAAGGTGGGAGTTTTGATATTATATGTAATTCAATTGAAAAAATAAACTTGGTGCACCTTGGTGACCTAGCATGTAAGTCTGCTGCCTTAGGCCAACACAAGTCACATCCATCCCAAGAACCCAGGATCCAGTTCCCTGAGGTGGGGGTGGGAACATCCAGGATGAACAACTAAATAAAATAAATAAATAAAATGCTTCTTCCTCCTCTTGCTTCCTTCCTGCCTGCTCACCTTCATTCCTGCTGCACTTTTCCTTAAAAGAAATAAACAAAAATGTACATTTTGTGATCTGTAGCTTCTCATTTAAAGTCTATTAAACTAGCTCACTATCCCCAAGAGGATGTGGAACAGCTGTCAGAGGTGATGAAAGGGAAGCTGAAACTCGGGGTTCACTGGACTAATGGGACTAGGAAAGCTACTGAGTCCCCGAATCAAGGTTCGCTTTTTCTGGCTTCTCTAGGGCTCCTCCTTTTAGGTAGACAAGTGTGGGGAGAATCAATTCAGTTGTCACAACCTTCTTCAAAATTATCATCTGGCTCAGCCTGGTGGCTCAAGCATTAAGTCTGCAGTTCGGGCATAGTCTGCGTAAAGCCCAGGGATCTGAGTTCCTGACCCTTGGTTGCGGGTGAAGGGTATAATGAAAATGAGCAACTACCTACCTAAATAAATGCTTCTTGCTCCTCTCCCTTCCTGCCTGACTGCTTGCCTTCATTCCTGTCTGTTTCCTTCCTCTTACAAAAGAAATAAATCGTAATTATTTTCCAAGGAAAACGCAGGAAAGCTAGTTAAATTATGGATGAGCCTGATCTAACCAACATTTTTAGAAAATAGCTATATTTTAGAAAATACCTATATTATGAAAGAGGAAATGAAGAGGAGAAATGAGAAACTATGGCTGCTATGACTGCTTGTTTGTCGTAGTCAAGGGAGGAAAAAGTTGATTCCTTTTGTCACAGCTACTGTTTGACTTCACTCGCCCTGGGACTCCAGGCTGCTGTGGAGAAGTTGTTCACATACCAACAGGCAACCTGCCTGTTCCAACGGAAAATCCTTACCAGAAACCTGAAAAAGGCATCTTGTGTGGAAAACATGTCGATCATAAGAATGCACAACCTTTGTCCCAGTTTATCTCTACATTTACAGGATGACATTTACAGGATGCATTTATGGAAGGCACAGAACAGGTCTCTGTGGAAAGAAACAAAAAGAAATCACAGTGGGATTAAGAGAGCTGAAATAAGAGGTTTATGCCAGTTACCTACAAAAATCTTACATATATCAAGTTCCCTAAAGTTTGTAATATAAAGTATTGTGAGGAAATTGTATGTCATCATTAATAAACTTATTTTACAATAAAGACAAGCATTACCTGGTCAAAGTAGCCTTGCCACCCAAGGACCAGCATGTGGAATTGGAACTAGGGATAAAACATCTCACTCACTTTTCACCCACAGCACCTTTGGCTGCAAAGAGTCATTCTGGAAGCAGAGACACTGACCCATACCTCCTGGAGTTTTTAATAGTAACATTATTTGCATATATGCATTTTATATTTATATATATGCTAAGTATATTTGCACACTGCATCAATGTGTTTCTAATAAATGTAAATGTCAAATCTCACACAAAATGTTATTGTACTAAAATAGCAACAGGTCTTCAAATAATGCTGGTTCATTCAAAGTTGTTTTGTCATGACATTGATGAGAACAAAAATTACCAGCCTCCGTCAAAGGAAACTACCTCATTTGTGGATCAGATTTTGTTATAAGATGTTTCAAAGTCGCAGTTCCCAAGACCCTATGACAACATTGAGAATTTATTCTATGTACTTGTGGGCAGGTAGGCCCACCTTCCAGGTAGCTGAGTATCTAGTTAATTCTGGATTCTTATCCACCCTAGACCTGCCTCATACTGACAAGTTATTGATGTTTTAGTTTCAAACTCTGGTTGAACTTTTTTGTTAGAATTTCTCACACTTTCATTCGAGGACAGGTATGCAGAAGGGAGACCCAGGAAAAATGTTAGAAGGGAGAATCACTAAACTTAACCACAGGTTGTGCCTGCATTTGTAAGTCTTAAACTCTCACTGGGTTCACTTTTATGAAAATCCTCCCCATTGGTTGATCCCACAATGGCCAGCACGAGGACCACTGCCACTTTGCCTGGGACTTTGTCCACCCCCAGCACAGTGAGCACTAGTTTTTCAGATGACATCACCACTTCTGACCCAGGGAACAGAGACCTTGGCCAGAAAAATCCAAATTAGACCAGATGGTGTGCTTTCTTCTGAGATGGAAGAACATGTGATCCACTTTTGCAAGGAAAAAGTAACTCGAGACTTCATGTTTTGATTATACTTGGCTCCCACCTCCTGTAACTCCAAACATTTGTGGAACAGGGAAATGAGTTCGAAGTCAAATGATAAAGCTGATATGATTCATGAGTCTGTCAGTAGGAAAGAAGCATGAACCTGAGGGGCTGCCTGCTGGGGCTGTGATGTCATCACTGCGGCATTCGGTCCTGTTCTGGAAAAATGCTGTTTGCTTCACTGCTGCTGCTGCTGCTGGTGAGGGTTTTGAGGCACAGGAGACAGAAGTTTTTTATTGCTTGGCCAACTCCCAGGTGCAATGAACTTAATCTTGGAAGTCTTCTCCATGAGAGCAAGTACAGGGTGAAATGTCAGTATGTGGGTTCTGTCGCCAAGGACTGCTCGGAGAAGTGAAAGAAGAAACAAACCCTTCAGTGGAAAAACACTTCTTGAAAACAAACATTTAGAAGCACAATGTGCTGTATTGCGCCTGAGATTTTTCTTAAGCGGGCTTGGAAAAATAGTCTCTTGTTGTTTATAAAGTCCCTCCTGAATAAAGGGGTACGGCAGGGTAATTGGGAATCTAGCTGCATGGCCTGGGAGCTAGCCTATCCAGCATATCCAGGGTGTGACTTTTAGTGGGGAGACAGACAATGCGTGGGGCTGCTGGGGACTGGAAGGAGGAGAAGGAAGGCCTCTGTACGCTTTTGTCCTCAGACTGGGAGGAGATGGTGTTTTTATCTCCTTTCGTGGAGGCAGAACAAGGTTTACAGAGGTCGTATCTTGCCCCAGCTGCTAAAAGCGGAGGTTAGAGCAGAAGCCCCAGACACAAGGGGACTCTCGAAATATGTGATCTGCAAGATGGATGCAGGAGGAAACCTTGCTTTTCTTCCTTCACAAGCTTACGCTGCCCGAGATCATCCACATTGGCAAGTAATCAGCCACGGGACAGTGAACAGTGCCGCTACTTGGTTACACTGGCTGGGTGCATACAGGGGCTTGACAACCAGCGCCCGTGGGATCACTGACCGTGCCAGTTTGGTGGGTGAATGCCTTCTACTGGGACGCAGTGCTGACTTAAGTCGAAGGCTGCTTTTCTGCTGTACTGTCAGAGCGAGTGTTGCAATGGAGACCACCTGGCCCACAAAGGTAGAAGTGTTACTACCTGGTCCTTTATATGAAAGTGCACTGGCTCCTGCTCTAGCTGGAGAAATCCCCTCTGGTCTCAGTGGTCACCCTTTACAGAGCCCCTGCCTCCCCAGTGTGGCTGCCTTGCTGGCTCCTCTCCTTGGCAGAACAAGACACTTGACTGATGGCAGGGAACAGGACAGTGGAGCTAAATAATGCATTGACCAGGCTGTCTCTGTCCTCCGCTTTCCGCAGCTTTGCAGGGTCATGCAGCAGCGCCTGGGCCTGTAACTCCACGCTGCTCTGTGGTCCCTCTCAGTGAGCTCAGGAGGACAGGTGAGGCGAAGTCACTTCTGCATTTCTAGTACCTACGACATAATACATGCTCAGTAAATTTGATTTTGATTAATAAGTGCACAAACAAGGGAGTAAATGTGTTTAATAAATAAATGTGTGAGTACCTTAATCCTACACAGAGTGACCAGAACTTCAAACGGGACAGGGCCAAGACGTGAGGCTTTTTCTGGGCAGCTACAAATTTAGCCCCACTTCAAGCCAATATCCTTTTAATGTTTACTTTATATTTATCTAATGAAGAGGAGATTTTATTTTAGTAAAGATTGTAACTTTCTCTCAAGGAGTTTATTGGATACATTGACTATATAGCATGGCATCTAAATTTACTATATTTGGGATTATCTTTCTTTTCAATTTTTCCAGCACTGTGATTGCAGTTGGGATTACAATAGGCATGCACATACCCACAGAAATGAAACAAAACAGACTTTTTTTTAGAAATTTTTTTTTAAAGAAAGGTACAGGCAGGAATGAAGGCAAGTAGGCAGGCATGGAGAGGAGAAAGAAACATTTTTTTGTTTAATGGTTTATCTTGGATGTCCCTCCTCACCTCCCTCCCCACCAAGTCCTGGGTCTTGGATTCTTGGGATGTATGTGGACTACATTCAGTGATCTTATCTGCTAGGTCACCAGGGTACGCCAACTCTTTTTTTATTTCTTTAAATAAGCATTTTTATTCATTTATTTTATTTTATTTAGTTGTTCATCTTGGTTGTTCTCCCAGGCTGTTAACCTGGGTCTTTGGAATATATGTGTATTGCACCCACCAGAGGCAGTGGACTTAACCACTAAACCACCAGGATGTGCCAATATAGACTCTTATTCAAAATAGATTTTAAAATGATTTTTTCTTGGCTTTCATTATCTTCAAAATATTTTCCATTTTTTCAGAGTCCTTATTACTTCTTTTTTTTTTTTTTTTTTTTTTTTTTTTTTTTTTTTTTTTTATTTTACCATTTTCTGAATACAACTTCTTGGATATGTACTCAGCAGTCTAAAATTTATGCAATAAAACAGGACACTCACTTCCAAGAAACATCCCCACACTGGGCACTGCTTGGTTTCAGAACCTTGTTTGATCGTGTGATCAGTGTCACCAACTGGGTTTGAGTTTGTGCTGTAGACCCATGGTTGTACCTTCAACATTTGCTCAATGAAGAAACATAAGTACATTCAAGGAATGTTGTCTGATTTTCTACAAGAAAGAATTGACCACTTTGATGGGTAGAGGACCAATTTATATTTAGTCATTTATCTAAAGAGTCATCCGTGGAAACGGGAATTAACCAATACCCACTGTGTGTCCATTTCAACAATGCTTGCGCACATCTATTGCTTGGTACCTAGAGAGGCTGCCCAGGTGTCTGGCCTATTAATTCAGCTCAGTCTTGCCTCTTACTTCCATCCCAAAGATAAAATCAATTTACAGCCTTATCGTGATAGACAACCAGGAAATACTAATTATTATAATGACAGTGACCAGCGGAGCATTGTGAGCTCCAAGAAAACAGGCATGTTTCCCTGTTTGCTGCCCTGCCAGCCCCCAGCCCAGCCCAGCCTGCTGCGGCAGAGGCAGTTAGGGTCTGGTTTAACAATGCATCGTGGTGAATCAATAGGCAATTGAATGAGTGAAAATGACTGTGGGTAAAGTTCTCTCTCTGTCATTTTATTTAACCCTCATGGCATTGCTGTAAATGAAGCATTGGTGTGTCCTTTTAACAGCAGAGAAAACTGAGGTTCACAGGTTAACTGACCTAACTATATAATGCTGGTGAAAGAGAACTGAATTGAAGTTAGTCCTGTTTGACCCCGAGAGCTTTGCTCTTTCCATAATTCCACAATTCCACTTGGTCCTTGGGCCATGGAGTTGTTGATTCTATCAGAGTACTGATTGTCTTATTCTCACTGGAAAGACACAGAGAATGTGCATCAAGTATTTGCTCACCATAAAAATATTAAATAGCTCATGGGAATAGGTTAAATATGCAGGGCAACAGAAAGCCTTATTATTGCTGACTGCAGATAAGAACTAGCCAGAACTTCTGGCATGTCACTGGCAAGGAAAGACAGCTGTATTGGACTCTGTGTGGGCAAGTTTGACCAGGGAGAAAGAGCACAGAGTTGGGCATTGCAGAAAGCAGTCTACAGGAATGGTCTGAAGTGCCTCTTCATTCGTCAGTCAGAGGCTGACTGTTGATAGATGGGGGCTGGCCTATGGCTCCAGGTGCAGCAGAGAGAACTCTGTACCATATGCAATGCAGTGTCGTGTGCAGGCTGTGTGTCTTCTCACACTTTTGCCCACATTTCTGCATGCATACGTGTGGCTGTGTGCACATAGCGTGAAGGACACACCCAAGTGCCCCCCAGCTATCAGCACCAGTTGGCTTGAGGTCACACATGTTAAAGCAGGATCACAGGGTGGGCTGGGGACTTGCTAAAAGTGAAGTGTCTCAGACCTGCTCCACGTCTGGTCAGTCAGACCCTCTGGGATGGGTTCCAGGAATATGTGCTTTTGATCATGCACCCTAGGTGGTTCTTAGACGCACTAAAAGATGTGAGCTGATGTTTAGGGAATTGGGTAGAAAGAGGGGTGTTCTTGATGTACTTTCAGGCACATACAATATTTGATACTTTCATAACTTAAAAAGTACAGGTCGGAGGAGGAAAAGGCATGGTAAGAACAGGGAGAAAGGCTGTCTAGTGAGGAAAGGAGACACTTAGGGATAGGAATTACATCTTCTAGACTCTAAACAGATCTAGTTTAAATATTCTGTCTCACCCCTCTAATCTATCCTTCCTTGCTGTTCTCTCTCCCTGCTCATCCCACCCACCACCATGGCTCATAGTCACCACCATGATATGCTCCCCTCCAAATCTCCAAAGAACCCCAGATGAGTGTCTGGAGGTTCTGAGTGCTAGAATTTTTTGTCTTGCCCAAGGGACAGACATTGCATATTTCATGAGCAATAGAACAAAGTCAAACCTCACAAGAATTGTTCACAAAGTCACCTCTTTTTAACATGAACAAATAAATTCACCATCTCTTAGAGCGTCCATTGATGTGGAGTTTATGCCACACACTTTATTATATAATGAGGGCTTTTTAAAGTGAGGTTCTTTTACCTCAAAATACAGAAAAAGTACAATCCAAAAAACGACCTTAAGCTCTAAAATATTTAGTTTTTCAGAGTTGGAGTCTTTCAAAGAAGCCATTCAGGCCTGGGTTTCCTGGCAGGACAGAACTAAGACATACTCACAGTAAACTGATTGTAGATCATGGAAGGGCCTCTTTTCCAATCTGGGTATTTCATGTGGATGAACACAGCTCCCAACTGAACCCCTCCCAATGTCTCTGCCCCTTCATGAGGCCACTGGCTGCTCTATTTATGAAGACATGCTCCTGCTTACCACGTCTCCCTCCGAGTCAGGCACATGGCACACATCGTCTCTCAGTCTCTCAGATTGTCTTTGGGGTGACGAAGGTGGGACTGGGGTTCCTGACCTGACCAAGGTGAGACTCTGTACTGACTCACTCAGAGAGGGCCTGGCCTCCAGCTGCTTCCCACAGGACTGAAGATTTTTAGAGGTGTCAGGCCAGTCTTGACAAAAGCGACATGAGCCAACTGCGTGGGCAAAAGCTTCTTTCCAAAGTCCCAGGGCCTGTCTGTTCAGACAAGGTGTCACACATTTGAGTCTCCAAGGAAACTTCAGAAATCCCATGCTCCACTGCAGACAACCAAGTCAGAATGTCTGGGGATGGCGCTGAGGATGAGCATTTTGTAAAAAAGTTGTGCAGGCTGAGGCGCTGGCTTCCCACTGGGCTCAATCTTGTTCCACTTTTGCCTCCAGTGTTGGCTGTGGATCTGCCTCTCTGGTGTCGCCTGGGGCCTGTTAGAAAAGCAGACTCTCAGGCCCAGCCCAGCCCAGCCCAGTCCAGGTAGGAACCTGCTTCTTCACAAGTCCCCGGGTGATTGACTTGTACATTAAACTTTCGATGGCAGCTTTGAGTTTGCCCCCAAGTTTAACTCTTGGGGCAAATGCTTGTGCTTCCAGACCTGGGGGAAGGATCCTGACTTAAGCTCCCATCAGAAACACCGAGGGAAACTGAGGTGACAGAATGAAGTCCGTGATTCCCTCCAAGGCTCCCCTGAGTCTCAGCATCCACAGGGGTAGCAACAGATCGAGGGGAAAGTGTACACGGGCCCACAGCAATCTCATTGAATATGTGTTTTTGAAAGTAGAAGACCATTGTGATAACAGGGGTTGTTTTTTTACTTCTGTCATAAAACAAAGCATCCCATAAATTAACTTAAAAGAGCAGCCACTTATTTGCTTTAGTTAACAACTAAATGTTGTTCAAATAAATAGCAGCTGTTTATTAGTTCAAATTCAACTTTTTACTCAAATCCGTGGTTCAGCAGTTTGGGCTGAGCTCATTGGGGAAGTCCTTCTGATGGTCTCTGCTGGGTCGCTCCTAAAGCTGCAGCCATCTGGTGGGTCAGCAGACCAGCGCGTCTAGGACGGCCTCATCACTTGTCTGAAGGTCAGCATCATTGTGGGCCAGGCGGCCTTGGCTCTCCTGCACGTAGCCTGGCGAGTGGGGTCCTTATGAGGTGGCCTTCTAAAGCAGCAGCAACTCTGCAAGACCTCCTTTGACCTTGCTCAGAAGTGGCACACTACCACTTCCAGCCATTCTGATCATTTAAGCAGGTTGCAAGGCCAGGCCAGATTCCAGAGGTAGGGAGATAAACTTCATTTCTTAGAGAGAGGGGCTGCAAAGAAATTGTGGCTATTTTTAATCCACCCCCTTCCATCATTTGACCAGAATTAATTACTTCATTCTCATATGCAGAAGGCATGTACTTCACCCATGACCTCTTGAAGCCTCATCCCCCAGGACCCTGGTCTCAGAACCTGTTGTCTTGCCCTCTGGAGCAGGCCTGGATATAGAGGAGGTTCCTTGGAGGCAGCTCCTCCAGGGCAGTTTCTATTGATCTGATGACTTGTGAACTGAAAATATAAACTGGGTGCATCCTTGTGACTCAGGATACTGGTGTGCAGACCATGTGGAGCCCTAGGACGGGGTTCAAGACCCGGGGTCAGAGTGAAAAATCAAAATAAACAAAAATGCTTCTTTCTTCCTTCCTCCATCCCTCCCTCCCTCTCTTCCTTCTTTCCTCCCTCCCTCCCTCCCTACCTTACTTTCTTCCTTCATATGCCTCTTCCTCCTCTCCCTTCCTTCTTCTCTTAAAAAGAAAAAAAGGTAAACTGTCCCCTCTCCCACCACCCCTCATTTAACTGGGAAAAAGGGCACTCACATTGAGAAGGGCTGGGGCATGACCCCGCAGTCAGGGCTCACAGTGATTCTGAAACCCTACTGCCACGGGGTTCGGGGTGCTCCTTGATTAGTGCCTCATTCTGCTCCCCAGGAGCAGCTCTTGCCTCGGTCTTCTTTATTACTCTTTGAGAGGGCCCTCCTTTCCCATAAAAAGGTCTGCTATTATAACTTACTCCTTGTCTCAGTCTACTTCTTGCCCAAAGAAATGTGGGGATTCGAAGAGCTCTTCCATTGGCCCCATCTCACCTCATTTGAGCTCGTGGTGCTTTTGCCAGGTCAGCCCTCTTCAATATTCTGGGCATCTTGTAAATCTGATAGGGTCTGTGCCATGTTCCCTAGCCTCATCTGCACATTAGTTTTGAGACAGATCTTCTATTTGGCCATGTCAACTGCAACGAGACAATGTCCTTTGTTTAACTGAATTTTACTTTCCAACCCATTAGGTCTGAGAGTGGCTCTCAAGTAATTGCACAAGGTCACTTTCACCATATTCTACCAGTCAAATCAAGTCTGGAGCCAACTAAATGGGCTCAAAATTCTGTTTGCAAGCCCAACACTTTCTTCTTTGTTTACCTCATTTTTTTTGCAGTATCTTATCGTATTCATCTAACATCTTCCAACTAACCCTGAACACTCTCTGGATAGCTCTTCTTGTCCAGAACTACATGCTCATTAAAACTTTTCTATTTTCTAAGTTGTCATAGGAAAGACTCCCCACCCCCAATTTGTTCCACCACTACATGAAATGCTTGTCTCTTTTTCTAACGTCAGAGAAAAATTCCCACATTAATTTTCCAGCCTCTGCTAACAGTCTGTCATCATTCCTCCCACCTTTGCTGATAGCTTCCTTGTGGTTTTTCCAGACTCAGCCTACCTGGTCCCAAAGATAATGCCATATATTTACGGTCTTTCATTATACTCTACCTCACTTGTGGAGCATTTTCTTTCTCTATTATCTATTATTGCTGCATAATACTGCAATGCATTTAGTAGCACGAAGCAGCAATCATTTATTTGTTCAAGACTCTTGCATTTGGTCTGGGCTCCGCTGGGTCATCTTCTCCTAGTCTTCGGTCACGCCAGGGGCTGTGGTTATCTGGAGATATTTTAGCACTGGTCCAAGATAACTCCCACATCTACTAGTTAATTGGGGACATTCTCTGGTTCTCTAGTAGGATGGCCTGCGCTTCTTTTGGTGGCAGCAGTATTCCTAGACAGCACAAGTGAAAGCTACCAGGCCTTTTGAGGTCTTATCTGGAAGTTGCATGTGATCACATTCATTGTATTTTACTGGCCAAATTTAGTCACCAATTCAAGGGTTGGAGAAAGAATTTGAGGCATTTTTTTTTTTTTTTTTTTAATAGCAAAGATGCAGGCAGGAATAAAGGCTAAGGCGAGTAGGTAGGTAGGCAGGCAGGAAGAGAGAGGAGGAAAAAGCATCCTTATTTTATTTTTATTTAGTTGTTCACACTGGTCGTTATCCCCCTGGACCTGGGACTCGAACCCAGGAGTATGTGGTCTGCTCTTTCGGAGGCAATTGACCCAACCACTGCTCCACTAGGACGCGTCTGGGAGCCATTTTTACTTTAGCACATTTTAGAAAATGAATAATTTCTTAACAAATATAATTTGGCACACAAAAACAAATCTGGAGGCCATGAAGTTAAATAATTTTAACCATCTGCTTAGTAATAAATGTTAAGAGCTACAGAGACTTAAGGAATGGGGGGACACAAGACTCTTCATGAAGGGAGGTAGATAGAGGACAGGCGCCAACATGGGAAGCTTTCAGTTACTAAAACCAAGATTTTGAAATATTAAAACCCACTCCACTGTGGCATCATAAAATCAAATGTGTAATTTGTTTAGAATTTTGGAATGCAGAGGAGTATATATTGTTGCTTTATCCAAGCACTCATTCACCCAGCAGGAATCTGTTAAACATAGAATAAAAAAAACCTTAGTTCAGGAGTGAAAACCAGGGCTTCATCATACAATTTACTGGATAATTCAGGACGTCACTCTGAACTCATCTGGATTAGTGTGGAGAGTGAGTTCACAGTGAAATATTAAACAGTAGTATGTGACCCAGGGGAAATCACACCCTCCCTGGGCTAATCGCCACCCAGCTCTTCGAGTCTGTGATTCTTGAGAAGCGCCCTTTTGTTTCTGGCGTTCAGCTTTAGTAATACATCAGCCAGCTTCCCATTTGCCCCCGTGGGGTCACTGAGAGCCTGTACTGCTCCAGGATTTGAAGTGATGGACTCACAGAGGAGCTGCCTGGCTTGGTGAGCACTTGGACACCGGGGTGAGTCCTTGTTTGCTTTCACTGTGAGTGAGCTCTGGGCTGTCTGCATGCTGGCGATGGACAGGCTGAGGCCTGGCAGGTAACAGTGGGCAGTGGCAGCTGCCTCCAGGATCTGAGTGCTGAGGAAGCTCCCTAGGGCAGAGTTGGAGGGAGACCACCATCTCGAAAAATTGCCTTGAGTCTCTTTTTGGTTTTATTTTGCTCATCCCTCTCCCTCTTCTCTGTTTGGCCCCTGTCACCCATCTACCCATTTACCTATCAATATCCACCTATCATTATCTGTATCTATCAATCTGTCTACTTCTCTCCCTCCCTCCATCTGTTTATCTGTCCATTTAGTTCCTGCCTGAGATGATTGAACACAACCAAATGTCTAAGGAAGTAATGATAAAATCTGGAGGTCCATAAATCAGGAAAGAGTGAGCGGAAACAAAAGAAGAGAAGAATATGGGAGATTCGTCTTAGTTTTCAGCACATTACAGGAAGGTTTTCCTCAGGACAGAGGTGAAGCCTCACCCCTGGTGGGCAGGCCCTGTTGAGACAGCCCCTCTCAGCGACCAAGTATGAGAGCGATGGGAAAGAGCACTTCTGAATCAGAGGTCAGGACCCCCGAGGACACGTGTCTGCACCACTCATGCTGGTCCAGGAGTCTGAGCAAGAACTTCAGGCATCCTGGCCCTGACCTGTCCTCAGGTACGCTTCTTGGAATGTCTGCACTCCCTACTCCCCGCCAGTCCCCACCCCATGCAACCAGCTTCTCAGATCTGGGAGTGGCATGTCCTTCCTTGAGAGCACACGGACTAGCTCAGACTTAGTTACAAGTGAAAAGGGATACTTAGTCCCACATCTTGGTCTTGTACCCACCACGATTCAGACACCACAGCCCTGTTGCCTCGGGGTAAATTGCCCTCATTTCATACCATTTGGGGTGTGTGTGACTTCCCACTAGACCGAACGCCTCAGCAAAAAAAAATGATGGCTTTTCCTCTCTGTTCACAATATCCAGCAGCTCTGGGATATGCAAGGGACTGATTCTTAGCTGATGAAGAAAGGTGCTTATTTTAGGTGGAAAGAGCTGCCAGGGACGCAGGTGTTAGAACTTGCCCTGGCACTCTGGTCTAGCGCTGGATGGTCAGGGAGAGGGGCAGTGGTCAGAAGCACCAACAAGATGAGACAGAACGTTGAATTCCTTGAGGCTCCAGCAATCCACAGTCACTGCTCAGGTGCATCTGGTGGAGCTGCAGTTGGATCAGTCGCCTCCAAAGGTGCAGGCCACACACCCCTGGGTTTGAGTCCCAGTTCCAGGGGAAAACACCAGTGAGAACAATTAAAAATAAAATAAAATGCTTCTTTCTCCTCTGTCTTCGTACTTGCCTGCCTACTTGCCTTCATTCCTGTCTGTATCTTACATTTAAAAAACTTAATTCAATAAGATCATCAGTGACTTCAGGTTTACATTAACTCAAGGAGAATATCAGAAAATTCTGATAGAAGCATATATGAACTATTCAGGAAAATACAGTTTGCCAGTTAACTTGACCTTAATCTGTGCTTTAGATGCTCAATACAGAGCAGGAGTGAGGATAATCCTTACTTTTCCAGCTGTGTGAGGAAGTTGGCAATACAAGCCACTCTGCACCTCTAGGACTCAGCATCTAAGACTCGACTCTGGCTGTTCATAATTGGTGTCCAGACATCTTTTGCCTTTTACTTAGCAGCCTTTACCAGAATAGGCTTCTCTGGTGACCTGGGGATGGCAGAGTTGAGCTAAGGTAGCATTGTTCTCCCATCAGAAGCCTAAGATCCATGAGTCGGTGCCTCATTCTCTTCCTAGACCTTAATTCCTCCTAATTCCCATGTTTACCCCATGCTAAGAAGTGAAAAGGAACCTTAGACTTACCTTTCAGAAATGAACAAGGTCTGGCAAAATCCACAAACAGGTCAGGTGTCAGTGGTGGGTTTGCAGCTGGCCATATGTGATAGGAAGCGTTGGCTGCAGTTAGAAGAGGGGAAGGAGGCAGGGAAGGAGACCAGGGAAGAGGGTTTTCAATGGGGAGGAGAGGGAAGGAGGCCGATGCAGATTAGGTTCCTCCCTAAGCCAAACTCTTGACATCTGTTTTGTCATCTGGCATTGTAATGCAACCTTAGAGCAACTATCTCTGTTTTGTGGATTGGCTGGGTTCAGCTCAGTGGGTCTCAGTGGGACACTGGCTTTTGATTAGAAGTTCAGCCAGAGTTGTAGCCCCTAGGGTTTAGCTCCCCTCCAGTGGCCTCTCCACTTTTGCAGGCTTCTTACAGCAGGTTTGCTGGCTTCCGAGGAATGTTTTGAGCAGACAAAAGCTCTGTTCAGAGGTCCAACCACTGAAATGGTTGTCATTCAGACTTTATTTTGTCCCTTGCTGCGATAAAAGAGTTGGTCCAGATTCAAGGGAAGGAGAAAAATACCAAAGGATTTGCAACGATCTTTAATTTAATGCAATTTCCATTCCCAGTATCCTGGTTAAGTAGCTTATTTACTCATTCACGTGTTAACTACTTATCTATTGAAACTCTGCTAGTCGTCTGGCACTAGGCTAGCTATGGGCACACAGTGATGAGAAGAAGGTCCGACCCTGCTGCAGGGAGCAGCGAGCCCAGTGGAGGAGGTGGGCCTTGGTCAGTGAATGCCTGTGAAATGAAAGTCGGAGATAGTGCTTGAAGAAGAAGAAATAGTGTCATGAGAATTTCCAATAGATAATCCTGACTTTTACTAGGATTGGATAGAGGAAGGTGGATGGTCAGAGAGGAAATGATAATGCGTTATCATCTCAGCTGATCAGTGAAGCCTTTATGCTCAGAGAGGTGAATGAATTTGACCAGGGTCACCCAGCCTGTTGTGACAGAGTGACTTCCCCAGGTTTGTCTGGCTCCTAAGTCCCTGTTCTTTCTCCTGTAGCGCATTGGTTAATGGGGAGATGGGGAGGGAGAGAGGAATGCTGAGCCCCTAGGAAGATGAACTCAAGGATGTGGAGTGTTTCTTGAACTTGGGTCCACATTTTTTGTTCTGCTTTTCAATTTTTAGTTTTTTTATTATAGTAACTTATTCTACACATTAAAATAAACTCATATGTATAGGCTCCCTATTCCTCAGGTATTACATTTTGAGGGAATACAAATTCTGTGAAACAAAAATCTTTTTTTTGGTTTAAAATATTTTCATTTATCTCTGGTTATATAAGTAATTGCACAATATAAATACATTCTCATTGTAAAATGTTAAAATATAGATAGAGCCAAGGTTGCTTTTGATTATTGCTTAATCTCCTTCTTTTCCCAAAAAGTAACTACTGTTATCAGCTTGTATGCATTGTCCTAGATATCTGTCTCTCTCTCTCTCTCTCTCTCTCTCTCTCTCTCTCTCTCTCTCTCTCTCTCTCTCACACACACACACACACACACACACACACACACACACACACACACACTTTCATTGTATTTCCATTTCCATAGACATATGCAGTGGATTTATGAGTTTTAAAAATATAAATCAAGTCATATTGCATTTTACTTTATCCCTCAAAAAGATCACTTGCAGAGTTTTCTATGTCTGTGTAGAAACCCAGGTCATTCTTCAGTGAGAAATTTAAATTTTATGCTTTTGTTTCAATGATAACGAAAAATATTTTACCCATTTTAAAGGGAGAACTTTTCCCCTGGAATAATAACTAGCAGTTGAAAGACTTTTTTTTTTTTAAGTAGAAATGTGTTTAGAATAAACTGTAGTCTGTAAAATAGTCTATAGTCTGTAGAGATTAGAGAACAAGGCTGATTCTTGGGGACCTTGAGCATGACTTGTTTTTCCCTTTAAAATGGGTCTGTTATTACTCAGGTTCAAGGCCTGCTGACTCACTCCCAGTGTGCTCCTGCAAAGACGCCCCTGCAGAGAGAGGCAGAGGTGGAGTGTGATGAGATGGTGTGGGGCCTCTTGTCCTCTGGACTTGCTTTTCTTCACCCATCTTGAAAAGGAGAGCCAGCAGCCTGGACAGCACCCCCACCCCTGAGCTTGGGGAAACTCCAGAATCTCAGGTCCCATCTCAGAACTACTGGATCAGAACCTGTATTTTAACAAGATCCCCAGGGGATTTGAACGAATTTTGAGCTTGAGAAGTCCTCATCTAGATCCCTTCTTAGGAACCTTCCAACAGAAATTTTCTGTCCCTCCGAAACCCAAGGATTAGAGTAGTCCATTGGCCTGAAGCTGAAGATGTATTTTGGGAAGACCACGTATGAGTAGGCTGACCATATTTTCTTGAAACAAAAATGGGACATTGGGATGGCAAAAACGGCATGGGGTTACTTGCTGGTGACAAAGGGGAGGGGAGGAGGCCAAGCAATATGAGAAAGAGCAGAGCAGCCAGGTCAACAACAAGTAAGTACTATGTGATACCAAGTGGCAATCACATAGTAATGACATGTGATCCCAAAAAATTTCATATCAATGGCCAGGGCCAGTGCAAGGAATTTTGGCACCTTAAGCAAAAGCCAGATTTGGTCCCCTTATAAGCCCTGCTCTAAATGTCCTGCCTAAAACATGTACCAGTTTAACCATCCCAGTGTCAGACACGCCCAGTGACCACAGTGCCAGAGATAACCCCACAGTGCCAGAGATAACCCTCATGGTACTTACTTGCTGCTTGGCCACACTGAGGTGTTCAAAGGGCTGAGGTGCCCTTCGAAGAAACAGGCATGTGCAAGGTGTGGGGGATCCTCTTCCTGCAGCTCCTGTTTTCTCACAGGGGTGGGAACAGCAGTAGCAGCTGTGGTCTGCTGTAGTCAGCATGGCAAGGACATCTTCAGTGTGGGACAAAAGGGGCAGCTGCTTTTGAGCTACCTCAACAGACTGGACCTGGGGCAGCTCAACTGCGCCTTTTGCACATATTAAAGATGGGCCTGGTTTATTAAAAATGGGACAAAATTATCATTCATATTAAGATGATGGGACAGTTGGGAAATATGAAAAAAAGGTGCTGTCCCATTTAAAATGATATGTATGGTCAATCTACACCTATAGAGCACCCACAAAGGGTGCTTCCCCACAGCCTGAATTTCCCCAGCATGTCTTTGGTCCCAGAACTGCTATTTTGGAAACGTTCTCCTGGCTGTGACCAGAGGAAATGAGACCAGAAGAAGCAGAGTATCCTGTGGCGCTTCAGGGACCTATCAGGATGGTGATCACAGAGAAATGGGAAAGACAGACAGACAGTATCGGTCTCGCAGGTTCTGTGCAAAGGTGGAAAAGCTGTCATCAAGCCCTCTCGCTGGATCTGTGCCACGAGCAAGTTTGTTTTTCCCATGGCATTCTAGCTGGTTTCTGGAAATTGCCAAATGATATAAGACAGAAGGAATGAATTTATCCTTCTCAACTTCATTCTAGTGGGTCTGGAGTAAATTCAGAGCTCTTTCCCCGGGGAAAGGTGGGGAGGGGAGAGTTGAAGAATAGGGAATCTACACATATGGGTTTATATTGTTTTGTAAATCAAATTTGCCACAATAAATATTAAAAAAAAAAAAAAAAAAAAAAAAAAGGCACACCCTGGCGGAGTAGGGCCTAGGCACAGTCCACATTCATCCTGAGGTCCCAAGTTTGCATCCCAGGGCTGCTGGGTACAGCCAAGATGAACAACCAAACAAAAATAAATTACATGCTTCTTCCTCTCCTCTCTTCCTGCTTGCCTGCTTCTGCTTGCTTTCATTCCTGCCTGTCCCTTTCCTTTAAAAAAAAAGAAAAGAAAAAGGAATAGGTGAGCCCTGCTGGACTAGCAGTTAAGTCAGTCACCTGAGGTAGGACAACGTGTTGAGTGGGCTCAGGCCACTGATGTGCCCCACAGCACAGTGTCAGTCCAAGAAAGAATCCAATGGAGACATTCAATGACAGCACATGGCATGTTTATTAGGAGAAGCACAGAGAGACAGAGAGGATCTTTCTGTCAGCAGTAGAGAGGCATTTTTTGCTAAGCTGAGGTAGGGTCTTATATTCCCGGAGAATAGAATTTTCCACTTGTTGGTTCAGTTAACTTGTGCATGTGTTGTTATGAGCGGATAAGGAAATGTCTTCTCTGCTAGCTTATCTTTAGCATGCCTGTGGCTTGGGTGGTTAGCTAATCTGCTGACTTGTATGCCCTGCTCCCCTGCTTCCTTGTTCTTGAGGCCCCCTCATTGACCCATATGCTGTCTCATCATTTTCTCCATTTTACAGATGAGGAAGTTGAGTCTCCAGGTTTTGAGACTTGACTGAGGTTAAAACGGGAAGGGTGAAGCCTGGTTTTTAGTTCAGGTTTGTCTGCTAATCCACATGTTTGCTCCCACCTCCAGAGAACCTCTGATTACTGCAAGGCAGCTGTTTTGCTTTGCAGCCATACTGAATTCTGGACCATTCCTCCATGGTCCACACTAAAAAGCTGTTATGAAAGCGAGCAGCGATGAAGGTGAATCCAATTCTGATACTCTGATTTAGCATCTCATATTTAAATCCTGCATCTCCTAGGTGTAGTCTCTCGCCAACCCTGCAGAGTGCCCATGTCACCCTCTGCTGCTCAAGATTAAGTAAGATGCGTTTCCCCAGAGTCACTTCTTGCTTTCAACCTAAGCTTTCCTGGGTTAAAGGAAAGGATGCTCTGTTCTTTAGAATCCAACCTATGAAAACAAAGCTGTTTTACTTCAATAATCACTCATCAGCTGTGTTTAAAGAGAATATTCACTGGGCAAGGAAGAAAAGCAAAGGGCAAAGCAACAAGGATTTCTGTTAAGAACCAGAAACCCAAGGACTGTCAGTGCTGTTCAAAAATGAGCCACTGACTCTGTAATGACCAGAAGCTGTTCTCTGGGAAGTCTCGTTGTAACATGTATCTGACGGGGGAAGTGTTGCTGAAATGCATGTTTTCGTTCTCCAGATACTTGATGTCCCCCGTGGGTCCCACATGCAGCAGGTGGAGGAATGTGTTGGGGGACCCTGGGAGTGGGATTAGGACTGGCAAGATAATGAAACCAAGTAAAAGAGCATCTTACTATTCATGTTCTAACGACCAAAATAGGATGTGTGACTAGCAAGATAAACGTCTTGAAACTTAGACAAAGTGTTTTCATGAAGAGCATCTGACAAACTTGGTGGTTTGTTTTTTTGTGGTTTTTTTTGGGGGGCACAAGAGAGGTCATAGTGTTTGTTGCTTTTCTTTGTACCAATATTACTCTAGTGCGAAACAAATATTAGCAGTTAGTCCTCATGAGAACCCTAGGAAGGAAGTACTGTTCTTATCTTTATTTTAAAGATAAAGAAACCAAAGCACCAGCCAGAGACAGTGCATTTAGGTAAAGGACTGACCCACCTGCTGAGGCCAGCTGCTGGCCCTGAGCATCTGGCTGCAGAGCCTGTGCCCTTAGCTTGGCCAGCCTGCCGGTCCCTAGAGGAGCGTGCTGTTATCTGAGGGAGAGACCAGCCTGCCCCTGGGGTGGGAGCAGAATCACGAACCTGAGGACCCCATCAGTTCATGGGTGGTTGAGGGTGTGGTGGGCAGAGGGACTGGGTTCACCTCCGTCCCCATGTCGCAGTCAGCAGGGCCAGGCAGCCCAGCTGATCGAAGGAGGTTAGCGCCCCAACCTGTCCCCTTACCTCCAAGGTCGGGTGCAGTGCATCCTGAGGTCCCCTCCTGGCTACAGGGGAACCCAGGAGGGGGCCGAGTTGAAGTCCGCCACAGCTGGCAACGACTGTGTGACCTCCTGCAGGGTGTGGGATGGATGATCTTGGCACATGACTGTGGGAGGGTGTGCAGAGCAGTGGGATCAGTTAGGTCTGTTCCTACCATTCCAGACTCAGAATCTCAGGCCTGACTCTTTCCCACAAAGAAGGCAAGATGCCAGAGTACAAAATGACTGACTGCTTTCATTCAGTCCTTTGAAAATGGCAGACCCCACTTTCCAACAGAAAGACGTTAACAAGCCTGACCCATCTGACTGGGATGTGTCACTTCTCGTCCCTGGAATTGTCTCACCATTTCAGGAATTCCCTCAGGACTAACTGCTCTGGGCCCTGCATCCGCTGGACACATTTGTGACTCATTTTCTTCCACCTCTGCCTCCCCACCTGGGGTTCTGCTAGGGCTTCCCTCTGGAAAGGGACACCTTTCTTTTATTAATATCCCCGAGGGGGTGCTGCTGTTCAACACTGAAATTGTTGCACAAAATTTGAGTGATGCTTCACTTTTTGGCAAACTTTAGAATATTCTTTATGGTGATTTCTTCCATTAAGACAGATCTGTTCTCACAATTATGTATCTGAGAAAGAAATTCATGTATTTTCTTTCTTATGAAAGTGTGTCCTGGTCATGGGAGAGCGAGCGAAGGGCTGGGAGGGAGAATGTGGTATCTAAATGAAGTGGGGAAGGTTCTCCCCACCAAGGATCTCCTTCAGAGCCCCAAACCCTCCTATTAAAATATCACCCAGGCACGGACTGTGTCTTAATCGTTGTGTATGGCTTCTGGCCAAGTGCAGTCCACATGCATACCAAGGACTCAGATTCATGACCCGAGGCTGGGGCGAGAACAATGAAGATGAATAACTGAATAAAATAAAGCGCTGCTTCTTCCTCTTTCTTCCTGCCTCCCTGCCTGCTCACCTTCATTCCTGCCTGCACCTTCCTTTAAAAAAAATTATACAAAAATCTCCATCTTGAATATTTGGTAGGATGTAATTGTTTGACATTGAGAAAGCTTTTCTCTGCAGAAACATTATCCTTCATGGAGAATTAACTTCTCATAGACATCTGTTTAGTCTATTCAATCTGTCCCTTACTCTCTGTGTCACCTAAGTTATTGGCATCTATCTCAGCTTCCTAATCTGTAAAATGGGTATGAAATGGGAGGATTATAGGGATTTATACATGCAAAGCACTTAGAACAGTAACTAGCACACACTTAGGGTTACATTTATTGTTATTATTGTCATTTGGAGCAAAACTATAATATGTCTTAGCCTCTCTGTCCCTAGAGCTTTGCTGAGCCTAAAGAGGGGATTGGGGTCCCCTCAGAGGGTGAGGGCTGAGGGCTGGAACTCTGGGCTGGGAAGGAGGCAGCAGTAGATTGACGCAGCTGGCCTTGTATGGATGCTTTGTCAGCAGTGTCTCCGAGCAGAGTCAATGAGCTCTCAGGCAGGGTCAGCTTTCAGGTCCAACTCTTTGGAGCAAGACACTCAGTGGCAGAGGGGACTGGCAACCTGAGAGCCAGTGTTTGCCAGGTGTGAGCTTGGGGCACCTCTGGGAGCCAGTGTGGGGGCACCTAGCCTGGAACTTGAGAGAAAACTGCTTCCTGCGCAGTTTGCCTCCGGGCAGTCCTAGGTACCTCACCTAACCCTGAGGTTAAAGGTCCTGTCCAGCAAGACAGGGGGAAATGTCTTTATCTAGGTGGGGTTGGACTTTGTTGAGGACAAAGGTACTCAAGGCTACCTAAGAATTAATTACTGCAAGCTGAGGAAAAGACTGCCAGGTTCCCAAGTCTCTGGCAATGCCATTGCCTTCTCCTTCCAGCAGATATACAGTTTGCTGGCAGAGAAGGTGGCAACTTCAAAGGGTCCTCTGAATCGGCAGTGTGGGGAGCAGAGCCAGCAGGAGACTCGCCCCTCAGAACCAGAATCAGAGGGGACATCGTATGGGGAAGGGGTCGCACACCTGGGCAGGGGAGACAGAAGGTAACAGCCAGGGAGTGACCACTGGGGTCAGGTCCGCTGTCAGGAGGGATCCGGTCATATCCTGTGGAGTCTTCTAAACCCCTTCTCTGTACCCTGGGTCATGTCTTCACAAATTTTTCTTTGTCGGCTCCAGTTCATTTTTTCTCTCTGCTCTCTCTAAGCCTCCAGCTTAGGCGCCCCATTTTCAGCCGATGTTCTCCTCACTGTTATCTTTGGTTTACACAATTGAACATGATATTATGATTGTATATATTTATGTGTTCTAATACTTTATACTCTTACACACACATTCTACTCTATAATCTTCACACAGAGAAATTCGGAGTCATAAACATGATTTTCATGGCATTCTGGAAAGAGGTGGAGTCATTTCAAAGTGTTTTGAGTAATAATGGATAAGACCACTGGGGTAAGGATTTTCTTCAGAACTCATCTCTGGACTCTTTAACCCCATAAATATTTATTGAACCCCTTCTTTGTGCCAGTCACTGTCATGAATGCTGGCGATGCTGCGGTGAACAGATAGATGTGACCCCCAATTTCAGGGAGCGAAGCGCTATTCCACATGCAGTGGGCGTTTCCAAAGTGACATCACCTGATATTATATCTTCACTTTCTTCTGCTCCAGGGTTGGCTGCAGGTACTAAGAGATGAGTAGCTAATCTTCATAATTTAAAAAGATATTTCTCATTTCCTGTTACATATGGTTCTCATCCATTTCCCAAAGCAAGACTGATGCCTTTGAGCCACACCCATCATCATGATAACAATTCCCATGTCTGATTTGGGGTCAGATTCAAGTGAGGTTCATGGAGATCTCTTGTGGCTTGTGTTGCTTTGCGCTCCCCTAAAAGAGACATTGACATCCCAGTAGGGGATGCTGGTTTTAGATCTGGGTCTCTCACTTTGGGCACTATGACATTTGGGACACTCTACAACCTGGGTCATGGAGTTTTCTTGTGCACTGTAAGATGAGAAGCAGCGCCCCTGACTCCCACCCACTAGGTGCAGTAGCACCCTCCTCAGTCATGAAAACCGAAAATGTCTCCAGATGTTGCTAACTGCCCTCTGAAGGGAAAAAACCAGTCAAGAACCAATGGTTTCCATAATCAGCAGGTTGTGTGCTTATAATAAAGGTTTTGGTTCTGAACAGAAACTGTGAAAGTTGGATTTATAGGAATAAAGAGAGCAAAGTCATTGTGGTTGAGTTATGCTGTGGGTCTCCAGCCCACCGCTAAATAGTTTGATGTCCTAATTTAGTTACCTGTATGTGTAAATGTATTTGGTAATAGGGTTTTTGCAGGTATAACTCAGATGTGAATTACGATGAGGATGTACTGTAGAGTGGGCCCATAATCCACTATGACTGATGCCCTTTCATGAATGCACACATCTGAGAGGAGCCCGGCTGAAACAGCTCACCTGAGGGCTGACACTCAGAAGTGCAAAACTCCCAAGTTACTCATCCCAGGTGGTGACACAAGTCTGGCGAGACCCAGTGATTCATAGCCAGGATGATCAGTTCCTACAGGCATGTCTGGCTCTGAGTTGTCAAGGAAGCGTGGCTGTGAATCCAGAAAGTTCTGCACCGTCTTCCCCATCATAGTAAGGATAGGTATTGTAGTAGCTATGAAAATAAACAAATAACCCATGCACACGAAGAGGCCAGCCTCATGTGGACACACGTATCCAAGATGTAAGCACAACCCTGGAATACTGGTAGATAAGCAAAGGGGCAAATGTGTGGGCTTTCTCTTATCTACATGTGGACTGTTCTTCAAAGGGGCTGTCTGGGGATACTGTGCTTGGGATACTCTCCTTCTGAATTTGCCTTCAGAAGCACTTTCTGGGACTTTTTAAAGGAGTTTGTTTGTATCATCACATAGCCACAGCTTGGCCTGTCGTTCTGGAGACCCAGCTCCACATGAGTATCAGTTACTTAAATATAAAGCCTACCTTCCAAGAGTGATTTGTCATCCATGAGAATAACCAAAAGAGTACACCACTAAGTACATGCCACATGGACTAAAAATGTTCATACCCGGTCACTAAATGCACCCCTTAGAGAATATTATGGTCTCTATGAGGATACTGATGCAGTAGAGGATTATTGATGATCATAAAACAGTGGAAAGGAAGAATTCCAGGGCTAAGTAACATCTGGCACATCCATATGAGGAGATACTCCTAAGGCATTACAAATAAATTTTAGAAACAAATTATAAAACATTGAAAGTGTAATCCCAGGTGTATTATAACAAATGCTAAAAGGAATACTTAATACTATGAGTGATTTTAACGTTCTTCTTTGACCTTTTTTTGTGTCTTCCAAATTGCCTGCAACAAATGTATAAAACAAATCAGGTTCATTGGTGCATGCAACAAAATGTCACCCCACTTTAAACGTGTTGTTGCAGGATTTTGATGGCTGTGGACGGCAGAGCAGCACCCCCACTATCACGCTAGAGAGCATTTCCACTGCCTCAGAAGTGCCCCGTGCCCCTATCAGTCCCCTACCTGATCACAGACTCTGACAACCACTGCTTCTCTCTCGTTAGCCTTTTACTTTCCTAGAATATAACATAATGCTGTCTTTGGGGCACAGCTCTTTTATTTTCCTCTTAGCAGGCTTTCCGGCTTCATCCTTTGGCCCCCACATTTTCTATGAGATGAGTGAATGCCATAACTACTGTCCGTTGCGTTTTCCATACATTACAATTGGCAGCACTCTCATCTGATACAATCATGGTGACTTGTGAAATTCGTCTCACTCTTTAAGCTCTTCCTTAATTTGATTTCCTCTCAGGAAACTTTCATGATAGATTTGTCCCCATACAATCTAATTTCTCTTTTTTGAATCCTTGTGGCATATTATGGCCCCCAGAGAGCAATTATATTCTTCTTTGTAAAATAGTTCACTGTGACCCGGTTTGATCCCTTCCGATATTTTCAATTCAGGCCCCACAGCAGCCATATTTGTCATGGGTAATGTTTAAAAAAGGAACTACAGGCCCGAAGTGGACTTCATCATGCCCCCTCTCACCAAGACTTAGCACATTTAACCTCACTATAGTGTCAGCCTCTCCTAAAAGGGAAATTTTAAACCAACCATCCAGAATTTCCTGTCACACTAATAAGATAATTTGCAGGATAAGATCACCACTAAGGGAAGGTTGCTTTGCCCTTTTATTTTCTTTTGCAAATAACATCCCACCTTCTTCTGACTATAAAACTTCCATCCGTGTGACACTTCACAGTGCTTTTCTACTTGTCAGGTAAGGCATTGCCTGATTCATGAGTGATTTAAGAAAGCCAATTAGATCCTCAAATTTATTTGGATGAATTTTGGTCTCTAGCTACACAGATGCTAAGTGTCTGAGTCTGTGGACAGTCCCTGCTCAGCACATCACAGGACAGGTTGGCTCAAAATGAAGCCTGGCAGAAATTCTAATCTCCACACTTCGATTTCGGTCTTTCAAAGATGGTCCCCTTGAGAAAACAGACAATTCAACCCATGTCAGTGTCGCTCTTACACAGGGTCCCAAGTCATATGGCCCAGAGAAGCTTGTTATTTTGCTCAGGACTTCTCAGAACCTTTGGGAAACCATCCACTTTGTTGACGTCCAAGAGGGCACAGTCCTCAGCTTTTCCCAAATGTATTTAACCACAGACTCTGGCCCCTTTTAAAGTGTTTGTGTTGAGATAATTGCGGGCTCTTGGGAAGTTGCAAGAACAGCAGTGTAAGGGGCGCCTGTATTTCCTCCCCATTTTCATCTTTTGTTGCAGCAATTTGTAGGATTTAGATTTTCAGAAACAGCCTTCAAGAATTAGGCACTATTTTTTCCTCAAAGCTCCTGATTCTACTAAGACAAAGAGAATCAACTTCTGAGACAAACCTTAGATGTCATCATCTTTAGCGATGGACCACCTTCACTTGTGAACAGTACACACAGCTGTTTCAAGTTTTGCTTCTCTCTCCCAAGGGCCAGACCTACAGCAGGTTTCAAGTAATGTCGTTTCATTTGAGATCATTTTGCTGTTAACATTTATAAGAAAACAACAATGGATTCCCAACCGGGGCCACAGTCTGTGCAGTTTGCAGGTCCCTCCTCCTCCAATATCTGCGTGGGTTTTCTCTGGGGATTTTGGTTTCCTCTTACATTCCAAAGATGTTCATGGGAAGTGCATTGGCATGTATGTTTGAATTGCTCAGGTCTGAGTGTGTGAGTGTGTGTGTGTGTTGTGCTCTGAGTGTGTGAGTGTGTGTGTGTTGTGTGAGAAAGGCCTCCCATCCAGGGTGGGGTCCCACCTTTCATCCTGAACTGCTGGGGAGACGCTTCCTCACCTATAACTAGAGTGGAATAAATAGGTTGAAAAGTGAATGAGTGAATGAATAAAAGGGATTCTTGAATATTAGGAGTGTTTGGGGGTCTTTATTTATGCATTTGGTGATGTTCTGTGACCTGAAACCTTCTGTAGGAAGTTAATTCTTGTTTATCTCAATTAGCCATGGTCAAATTCGTTTCATTATACATGGCTTGCAGTCAGAGTTTCCAAGAACCTATCAATGTTGTTAAGGGAAGAATGACTGCATATTTTAAATCTTTAGCAGCAGCCACAGGCAAATTAAAACCCAACCAAAATTCTATTTTCCAGAGTAGAGAGCATGTTTAAAGACGTTTTCTTCCAAATATCTTGTCATTGAGACCAGTCATCAGACAGCTCTAATTACAGAGAAACCAGAAAGAGAGACATCTGCAATGAGAGGGAAGCCAGCTGAGCGTGGCAGTCGGCTCGCTAACGCTGCCCTGCAGACACACTGGCGTGAGAGTCGCTTCCACTCAAGTAGACACTCCTGACCCAGATTTTAGGCACGCCTCAGCTTTGAGCAGTCAGAGCTTATCACATGCTCTGGCCCCACCCTGTCTGAGTTATTTCTGTTTTTCTTGTCCTCTCCTGCCCTTCTACACCAAATCCCATCACCCCAGACCCAGCTCAGGTCCCCACAGCAGCCACAGGTCCCACCTGCCTTTGCACATGCCCTGCCTGTGCCTCCTGTGCCCTGCCTGGCCTCTGCCTCGTCAGCTGGAGGGTCTCATTCAAGCCTTCCTTGTGTCCCAGCTGGGCTCAACCAGCAACCTTTCTTCTGATTCCTGGATCACGTTTTTCTTTATCAGGACTTTTCTGCAAGGCCAGAAACCCATCTCAGACTAATTCATGTAAAAAAGGGCAATTCCTGGTCTTCAAGCCAAACTGTGGGAAAAGTAGTGATTCAGGAAGCAGGATTCACCTGCAGTCATAGTTCTCTGGCTTCTTTCTCTGTGAGGTCATCAGCGTGAGTGCCCCAAACACTGTCCACAGGAAGAGCATGAGGTTACTGTATTCAGAATCTAGAATATAGCTTCACAGCCAGAAGGAAGGCTTTGCCCTCCCAGCAGCATCTTAGCAAGTCCCCGGATGGACCCTGAGGCTCCTCAAGGAGGGGCGGGAAAGGAGGCTGAGGATCAGGCCCCACCCAAGGCTCTGTGTCTGGCAGCTTCCACTCAGACTGGAGCAGGCTTTGGGATCATTTAAGGACCCTGTAAGTTCTTGGTAATAGAAATTAGCCAGAGGTCAGACAGCATCCTAGACCAGAAGCTTTATTTGTGGGGATGTGCAGATGGCCAGGAGATAGGAACCTGTGCTGTTCATCTGAGTTCACAGGTGGATTTTTTTTTCTTTTTTTTAAGGAATGGTGCAGGCAGGAATGAAGGCGAGCAGAGGCAGGCAGGAAGAGAGAGGCAGAGGAAAAAGCATTTATTTTGCTTAGTTGTTTATCTTGGTTGTTTTCCTCCACTGGCCCCAGGGCATGAACTGGGATCCCTGGAATGTATGTGGGCTGTCCTGGTCGAAGGCAGCTAACCAAACCACTGCTCCGCCAGGGGACAGCCACAGGTGAACCTTTTAAACAGTCCCTCACCAATAAAAGGTTTCTGCAGCAGTCAGTCACTGACTGATTATGATCACTGACTGGAATATCCAGGTCGCAATTTTTCTTGCTCTTGTTCTAAAAGCACCTGAAATATACCCCGTTACTCAGTAGTCCCGCCCACTCTTGCTCACGCTGGTGGTAGGCAGATCCGGAACTTAAAGGGAATCTAGAAGGGAAATACTTAGAGCCATACTAGGGGGTTGTGACAGATTGGTTAGGCATTGGGGGATGTCAGGAATACATTTGAGTGCCCAGCTGAAGCTGAAACTTGTCAGATAGTTACAGATTTTCCCAGGCGGGCTAGGACCCCCAACTCTTAACTCCTCGGGGTGCACCCTCACAGCGGCTCCGGGCTCACTTGCTGGTTTTCCCTTCTGGGGACCTAGGGCAGGGGAGCAGGTGGTTACAGACACTGTCCTACAGCAGAGGCATTGATATTAACCACTATGGGGAGAAGTTAATAATTTCAGAGAGGTAATCAAAACATAGGCATTAATGATTATCACTTTGAGAAAGAATTTCACAGGGAGTTTCCATCACAATGGATAGTCAATAATATCTGAAATCAGTTACTTGAACAAAAAGACTTTAAAGGTAAGAGCAAAGGGAAGGGAGCTGTGCTCTTGGCTTTCAGTCTGGCTGGAGAGCACCTGTGGGGCAGGACCAGAGGATGAGCCTGCTAACCGACAGGAATGGAGAAGCTGCGATGGGAAGACAAATACTAGCTGCAGTGAATGGACATTCTTTCTCTACTGTGTACAGGTCACATTTGAACACATATTGAAACTCTGTCCTCTCTTGCTGGATTGAGAGCTTATTAGGAGTGGGCACCTACTTTTTCTGCCAGCTCAGAGCAGGGCATGGCTTTCTTGAGTTGACTAGTCATTAAGAAAGTTATTTTGCATGACTGGATTTAATGTTGCGTGAGTCATGCTGTTTGTAAGATGTGGTATCTTTGACATTCTTCCTGAACCTTGGTGGTGGGGGTGGATTGAGGTAACTGGCGTTTCCTCAAGGTCATCTCTCCCCTATAGCAGACTTATTTCCCAATCTTGAACCTAATTCTTTAAATTTGATAGAGAAATAACGCAAAGACTGAATGTCAAGTCACCTATCTACACTTGGTTAAATTTTTAATCTGCAAAAGATTAAATTATCTGATAGCACTTTATTTTGGATTAGTATAGTCATGATAACAACTATGAAAAAATACTCATAGATTTTACCTTACCACATTCAATCACAATATTTTATATTTGTAACCGGCCTCCTTTTGACTCCTATGGCAGCATTAGGTAAAAGTAGTTAACAATATTTTAATAAACTATTAACCCAGGTTCTCTGGAACAAATAATCATTCACATTAATATGGGGACATTTTAGAAAAGTATATACTCTGTCCTCTTTGGTACCAGGAAATGTTAGCACAGTGTGTACACAGGACCTATAGAGTAGGGGAAGAAATGACCCTGAGCCAGAGGTCCCTCTCCCCCATCCCCCACTAGGCCCTACTGACCCTCATCCTGCCCTACAGATTCTTCCACCTAAATTTACCAGACACTGTTTCCTCATCTCATTCCCACTGTCAGCATCTTAGTCCAGATCTGCACTACCTTTTCCTATACCAGGGATCAGCAGACTTTTCTGGAAAGTGTCAGACGGAAAATAGTTCAGGCTTTATGGACATACAGTCTCTGTCCCAACTGTCCATCACAGAAGGATGCCAGTGGATGGTGTGCTGTGTTCCGGCACCGCAGCCTGGGGCTGGGCTTGGCCCTCCCAGTCACAGGCCTGTGTGCTCTTTTTCTCTCTATCCCTGGATACTTCCAGTGTCTGGCACCTAGGAGACATTCAATAACAGTCTGCTGAAAGAATGAATGGCTCCCCTGGCCCCAGCAAACATACCTATGATGTCATTCTACTTTCAGCTGCCAAATATTATTTTCAATCTCATTAACTTAGGAAAGAAGATTTGGACCTTTTTTTTCAGAGTCACAAAAATCAAGAATCCATTCTCTTTTTAATGACACAATCTACATATTTATTTATTGCTTTTTTACAGTGTGTAGCATCTCTTAGTGTAAGCATTTTAAAACACGTTCCTCAGTGGTAGGTTTGATCAGGGCTTAAACAAGAGATGTTTTGTATTTTGTTTAAATAAGAACATCTCAGAGATAGGTGAATGACAGAGAGAGCTGCCAGCTCGCATTTCTTAGGGTTAATCATTCTTGGAGGAATTCCGCACCTTGTTACTCTAAGTTGCTCTAGCTGTTTTTTTGTTTGTTTTTTGAAGAAGAGTCACTACACAGCTTCCTTCTGCCTGAATACAACTCCCCCCTGAGAGGGTGTGTGCCCCTTGGCACTGACATGAAGCTTGTGTGTCCTGTGCTGGATGGGCACAAGTAGGACCCAAATGAACCTCCGCATCAGAGTAAGATGTAAATTATTGACCAGGACCATTAGCAAACTTTTGCAAGATAACATGCTTCTGACAAACTCTTAGAGGATCACAGAATCAAAATACCATCCAGACTGTCCAGATAGGTTTGGAGCTGGTTACTCTGCACTGGTAGGAGCCCATGAGATGTAGGAACAGGCTTCAACTGGCTCATGAGAGTCAGCTGTACAAAGCGCTTCCCAGTGACTTCATTGGGGCTTGAATCAGCCTTGGTGGGAGTATCTGCACAATAGAAATAGGCAAACTGTGGAAATCAGAGCCCTGTCCCTGGAAGGACCAGTCGTTTAACATTTTCCTGTACATCACTAACTCCCTTGTAAATTCAATTTTTCTCGTCCCCCTACACCAGGATGTATTAAAAGAAAAATTAACAGATCAACCTAGTACATTATTTCTAATAGGTATTAGAAAGATCAATATTACTTGATGGCTGTTTTCAAGATAAGAAATATAAGACAGAAATGTTTGAGAAGAGAACTAATAATGTGCGCCTCTCAAAGTGACCTGTGTAAGTTTCTTAAATTCTTTGCATCTCAGTTTTCTCATCCATAAAATGGGGATAAAAATACCTGGAAGAGACAGTAGGATTGAATTTTAAAAACTATATGAAGCATCTAGCATGTAGCTATGCGGATCTATGCTTAGCTAAAGATGGCTATTGCTATTACTATCACTATTATTATTAGTATTGTTTAACTAAAGACAAAGAAGTTGGGAGAGGAGAGGGAGAGTAGCAGGAAATGATAACTTGAGGTAAGTATGTCTGTAGCAATAGTCAATCTAGAGACCGACACACAGGTAAAAGGTCAGTGGCAGACATCTGGTCTACCCTTGAAGCCTCGGTACATAAAAACCTGGGAAAGGGGAGGCTTGGCTCTGCTGCTGGCATCAGACATCATTCAGAGCCTCATCTATGACAAAACCCAGCATTGATTGGGAGAGAAGCAGCTGTAATTAAAACTGACTGTTGGCCCCACACCAAGTTCTCAGGAACATCCTGGCATAGGTTTGTGGAAAGGAAGGAGCAACAATATGTGGATCTTAACAATGAAATTGGTGTCTGTGGAAGCAGGAAAGAGTCACATGACCATTGGAACATGTTTGGAACTGGCTGCCTTGCTGTGCTTTGAAAGGAAGCTCTCACTATGGTAACAGAGTCACTGTTGACCTTCTGAGCGACCATAAAGGAGAGATGAGCTAGTCTTTGGTTTCCTTCCAGGAAGTAGAGAATTTCAAGTGCACTTCTGAAGAATTATTTTAATGATTTAACTGAATTTTTTAACCTCTTTCACCATGAAGCCCAAATATATAGAAGGAAAAATTTGATTTTTTTACACAGTAGGACTTAAAGATATATCTGTTTCCATGCTCAAAAGGGTGATGAATGGGCATTTTGCTAACAATGGGCTTCTTTCAGACAGAATTTGTCATAGGTACCAATAGACGTGGGTTATTGTTATCAGTCAGCATCCATAGTTGTAAGCGAGAGAAACCAATTTTGCTATTTTAAACAAAATGAGAATTGATTTAAAAGTCATTCAGAAGTTCAAAAACTCTTGGAAGCATGGAGAGCTAGACTTGGAAGCTATGAAGCCAGGAGCCCCCCCTCCCCACACCCACTCCAAATAATACCACTGCCACTATGCCCAGCTGGCACTCTTTACGCTGGACATCACCTGGCCCCAGAAGCTTCTGCGGCCAGAGTACTACCAATTCCTTCTGGATATCTATGACGAGGGAAGAGAAAGACTTACTTTCTCACATCATGAGAAGTCCAGAGGAAAGTGGCCCCAAATTTGGTAAATTTAGCTACAAAGAAAGCTGTGAAAGACCCAGGTGCTTTCCATCTGACCACAGAGCACTGGTTCTTAATTCTCGGCTTGGCCTCTATGGTTACAAGAGGATGACACAGGCCTGTACATTACATCTGCACACAAGCAAGTCTTAAGTATAAATGAGTGGGGCTTCTCTTTGCAAATCTCTTTTTAGCAGAGAGGAAAATTTTCACCAGAAGTTATACAGGAGGCATCCCCTCAGGTCCCACTACCCAGGATTAGGGCACATACCTTTGATCTTGCTCAAAGGGGGCTGGGAAATTGAGTCCCTGATATTTTCAACCTCCATAATGCAGTGTAGACTCTGCCAAGAAAGAGAAAGAGTAGAGAAGCTGTTGGGTAGACAACCAGCAGGGTGTGCCATTGCTAGCATCCTTAAAATGTGCCATATTGTAAATGATAAAAACTGTATACTTCAGACATTCAGGTGATCAACATACATATCTCAAATATCTTATTTTTGTTTTTTTAAAGGAAAGGTGCAGTCAAGAATGAGGGTGAGTAGGCAGGCTGGCAGGAAGAGAGAGGAGGAAGAAGCACTATTTTTTATTGAGTTGTTCATGTTAGTTGCTTTCCCAGGACTTGGGTCTTGAACTGGGGACCTTGGGATGTCTGTGGCATGCACTGCAGTGAACTAACCCACTAGGCCACCAGGGCTTGCCTCTCATATATCGTTAATCATCCACAGCTCCTGACTTACATCTGTGATGGCCATTGAGAATGAATTTGCTCTTATTTGGTGTAATTTTGCTCGTGATATTCAGGGATATTGGTTCCATTATTCCAGGGAAGGAAGTGGCTGACTTACTTGACCTTTCTTAGAGCATAACTACAAAGAAAATTATTAATCATAAGCACTCACTACAACCACAGCTATCATCATCACTAATGATCAGTAACAACAGAGCAAACTTTACAGTTTATAAAACACTTTCAAGACCTTCAAGTTTCAAGAATGACAACAGTCTTGTGAGTTAGTGTGGGTAATGACAGTCGCTAACTTTTACTGTGTTCTTAAATCTAATCACTGTGCTAAGTGTTTACATGCTTACAATTCATTCATTTAATTCTTACAGTAGTTTCCTCAGGGCCAGAATTGGGCCCTACTGTTTTTCCTGTTTGTCAGATGACGAAATTGAAGTTTAAAGAGTTTAAGTGCAGGCACACTCCAGAGATACTGCGGTTTCTATTCCAGCCACCTCCATAAAGAGAGTATAACAACTATGCGAGTCACATGAATTTTCTGGTTTCCCAGGCATGTAAGTGTTATGTTTACATTATAGTACAGTTTAGTAAGTGTGCGGTAGCATCATCTCTACAAAATGTAGGGACCTTAATTAAAAAAAATTTATTGCTACTGGAAAATGGTGATTTGGTTCAAGGTAGGGTATGTTGACATGTATCTGAGGAATACATGTGAGTTTACTTTGATGTGTAGAATAAGTTACTACAATAAAGTAAACAAAAAAATTTTTTTTTGCTAAAAATGTTAACCATCATCAGAGCTTTTGGTAAAATGGCATCAACAGACTTGCTTGAGGTAGGGTGGTCAGAAGCCTTCAGTCTGCAAAAGCACAGGCTCTACAAGGCCTATGAAGTGGGTCACAATAAAATGAGGCATGCCTGTGCCTTCTCCATCACATAACTGTACACGGTGGACCCTGGATTCAAGTACACATCTCTCTTGACCTAAAATCAAAGCGTCTACTCTGCCGACTCTAGTGCTCTTTATTGTCATTATTTGCATTTTAGCAACATGGCTATTCAGAGGAAACTGATGGCTAATGATGACTGGGAGTGGCTCATCCCAGGCCTGCCCCCACCACCCTCAACTACTGATAAAGGGCAGAGCTTCTTCACCACTACTCCAAGGGCTGAGACACACAAACGTGCTACATCAAGGTGGGGTTACAGTTTAACCATCAAATTCTTTGGATGTCACCACCTTATCCAAGCTTCCAAACAGACCTATACTACATAACACAGTTGAAAAGCAATAGGCGTGGGGTGCACCCTTGTGTCTCAGGCAGCTGAGATGCTGGTATGAAGACCACATAAAGCCCAAGGACATGGGTTCAAGACCCAGGGCTTGGGTGAAAGCCTAGAATGAGCAACTAAAATAAAAATGTTTCTTCTTCCTCTTCCTTCCTTAAGAAATGCTGCTTCTTCCTTTTCTTTCCCGCCTTCCTCTCTTAAAAAAAGATAAACAGAGAAAAGCAATCAACTTGAAGGCAGACATACCCAGATCAGAATCTTGGTCAATTGCTTAACTCCCCCGAACGCAGGCTTTCTATGTGTAAAATACAACCAATTTTAGAGAATTGTTGGGAAGATTAAATGAGGTAATTGCAGGAACTAGCTACAGAGTGCCTGATATTTAAATGTGTTCTCCTTTTCCATCACCACAATCCTGTATTCTTTTCTTCCTATTTCCAGGAGCTCTGTATTTTCTGCATCCTAGTCAAGGAATGATGATTCAGGAGAAAGCTGTGACCTGGTCATGGATTTTCTCACAGGGATTGAACAAAAACCTTGGTAATTTCACTGTTCTGCACCAAATGCACCTTTAAAGGATTTGGCCCTTGGAAAAAAAGGACGTATTCCATTAGATGCCAAGTCTTCATATCAGACAGTAAATAGGAGCTAGCAAGTTCACCTGGGTTTAGAAGCAGAAATGGCTATTTCAGTAAAAGGGGTCCTCAAACCTAAGATTTTGCAAGGTAGGCAAAGACAAAAAAAGCTAAGTGTCCACCCATGATTAATAGGTAGTCACTATTTACTCTTTTGAAAGTAGTCACTAAAATTTTCGAACAACAGCTATGGTTAAGCCATGACTTTTTGCCAGATTGCTGGTAGCCAACCAATGGCTATGTGTGGGTCCTCCACTGAATGCCTTAGATGCTAAAGTCATTCCCTTCCAGACTCTGAGTTCTCTGAGGGCATGAGCCGTATAGACTGGTACACAGTAAATGTTCCATAGATGTTGGTGTTGGATGTTGCCTATGGACAGATGGATGATTCCAGCATCTTCTAAGTGGCCATACAGTAGAAAGGAGACTTCCACACCTTAAGACACACAGGTATAAAAATAGGTGCCACTTCCTTCGGGGGTTTTGGCAGAACCTTCCCTGTCAAGTTGTTTAAGCATACACGTAAGAATGACTGGGTAAAGGAAGTGGGCTTCCCAGTTGACATCAGTTGCAGACCTGGCCAGAGCAGGGATTACCCCGGTGCCGGGAGCAGTCACAGTAACAGCAGCACCACTTCATGTGACGAATCCCACTCACGCCCACAGTCTCCTGTCCTGGGGTTAAGAAGGAAGTGGCACCAGAAGTAAAAAAGCCATTTTAGGATTTTTCTCTTTTGACTGTACACAGTGAAGAAGCCTGAAACACAGTTTCGCTCAATTCTGCCACAGACCTGGGCTGTTAGTCACTGCTTGATCTTTAAATCCCGCTGACCACATGGACTGACCTTAAAATCCTACTGACCACAGGCATTTCTAGTAACAGTCTGTATGGCTGAGAACCTACTATGCAACAAGCACAAAGCAAGATGCTATTACAATTACCTTTCCTTACCCTCCCAGCAGACTGTCAGCTGGGTTTTGTCTTCACTCTTGATAAATGAAGGGTATTAAGGTTGACCGAGGTCACATGACTACCAAATTTATAAAAGTAAGATTGAGATTCCAATCTAGATTTAAAACAGAAGCTTACCTTTTAAAAAGGTAAGATAAGATAAAATGGAATGCCCGATGGATCGCATATTTGCACCCCTGTGTAAATCATAAAAGTCAATCAGCAGACACCTCTTTGTGTCTCAGCAGCTAAGGTGCAGGTTGTGTAAAGCCTGAGACTTAGGGTCAAGGAAAGGAAGGGAAAAAAGTAAATCAATCAAAGGCTGAGCGTGTATACCTTTGTGTTTTGATCTACGATCCAGTCTATAGACTGTGTGTTTTGGGTCGTTTTTGTTTTCTGCTCCTAAAAATAGACTTAATACCAACACATCTACAGTCTTTCATCTGGTTCCCCTTGTAATCACCTCTGATGTTTGCCATAATCTTTACCACTTAGCATTTCCCAAACTGGTGCCTGAAAGAATACTTACCAACTAGTATAATAACATGGAATCTTAAAAAGTCTTATAGGCACAAATTGAAACTCAGTGAAATTAAACAGATGTACTTAATGCAAGAATTTTTCATTTTTGGAGTCTTTAATTTGCTAGCATGTGTGATGAATTGTCAAGGGGCATGTAGTATAGACGATTTCTCCAAATTTGTTCTCCCACCATCTCCATAAAGAGTAAGGAATGCAGCTTGGGGAAACCATGACGAATGGATTTGTTTTTGGCAAATTTCTGCCTAGGCACCTTGTCTACAGTTCCAGAAGTTGCCATAGATAAGCTGTGTGAGCTTGTTCTTGGAGCCTAAATACAAGTATTTTCCAACAGAACTAATAGCAACCTGGACTGATTTAGCTTCTGAGATTCCCGGACTAGCCTAGCTCTCAAGCTCTGGTCGCTCTACAAATGTTAAAAAATAATAACTTATCACGCAAAGCACTTCAAAGTTTCAGTGTTCTTTGACCCTCCCACCATGCCATAGTTACCTATTCACCTGTTGATTCACCATTGAGAGCAGTGACCATGTCTCACTCACCTTCCTACCCGCTTCATTAACCTACTTGTCTGTTGAAATAATCCTCAGTTTAGGAGTCAGGAAGCAGCACCACAAGGCTGGAACTCTTGATAGGGGGTGCTACATAATACCATCAGTCTCCTAAGGCAGGCTGGTATTGGCCTCTAACTTGTCACTAAATTTTAGTATTTTTGAGCAAAAACAAGATTTAGAAAGTGGTCACAATAATGTGCAATTTGGTGAGCGCAGACACAAAGACCCATCGAGAAGGAACATGCAGCCTGTGTGGTCTCACAGGACTCTTTGTATAGACCCAAAGAGTTGTTGCTAAGGGCCAAAGATGGTAACAGGCAAAAAGGATGAACAAATCCTTTCACCACCAGGCAGGTGGGAACATAAAACATGGAACCATGCAGCCTCTACCCATGGAAAAAAGCATGCATATTGAGATCATTCTTCCTGGGCAATTAGAGAGAATTTCCCTCTGAATTGTCATTTCCAGAAAGCTATTGGCTGGCAAAAAGTCTATATTGATGATTCTTTATTCCTTTGCCCACTAATTTAGTCCAAGGGGAGGAAAACCGGTGACATGAAATATTTTATAGATTTAATTTAGGCCAAATAGTCACTCCATGTGCCTTTGCAGCAAAGGTACAGCTAAGCACTGCTGAGGGCTCCAGGGGCAGATGAGGGCTCTCTCAAAGTTCTATTTCAAAGCTTCTAAGCTGCTTAGAGGCAGGTAAATACCAAGGATTCACTTAGTGTCTTAAACCAGCAATGCAGGAATGGGATTAAACATGAGGCCACAGTCCTAGCCTAAACATTATTTACAGAGCTGAGATGGTGAAACTCAGAAGAAAGCTTCTGTAGTTTGTCTATTATTTTGACAAAATACTTTTATTTTAGAAAAACCTAGAATTAGGAGCATTTTCAAGGGAACGCATTTACTCTACACTATGATTTGCCAGGAGAAGGAGCGAACCACAGAATGCCATAATGACAAGAGGAAGGCCATCTGGAAGGAGCCATTTCAAGATTCCCAGTTACTCAGGGAGGTCATCATGAGAGTCCCAGAAACTGTAACCTACATCCACAAATGCCCCTCAAAGTCTGGATTTGGAATCTTTAGCAAGAGAATTTATCTCGAGTGTGTCTAAATGAAAGAGAGGGTTTGAAACCAGAGGGCCACAGGATATTAGGCAGAGAGCATGAGACCTCTGGGCCCTCCTCATTACAGAGCTGGCCTGCCCTGTTTGCTTACCCAGCTGAATCGCATCTCTGGAAAGGAAGTGGGTCTCCAGATAATAGAATCCAGAGCTTCCCATGGTTTTACGATGAGCAGTAAAGTGCTGTAGTACGTAGGATAGACTCTGGAGTAGACTGCATGGCTGGGATTCTGGCTCTGCCACTACTGCTGGTAAAACCTGACTTGGAAGTAGCAAGGCACAGAAGCACTGAGAACAGGGCCTGGCAGAGTTCCGCTCAACCAACAGGAGATGTTAGCAGCACACGTGAGACTCAGGCAGCAGGGTACCCTGGCCTGGCCCCAGGTTTCACAGAAACCAAGTCTAGCGCCCGCCCGCAGGGGTGACGGTGTACCTGCCCGGAGTCTGTATCTCTGGACTGTGTTCCAGGTACCTGGGAGCCTGAATTTCCTGCCCAAACTGCCTCATTCCCCTTTTAGGCCCACATTGATCTATCGCCAGGATTTGTCTCCATGAGGTGGATCACACTTCAACTCTGAGGGGTAAAGCAGGCAGCTTTTTGGGGTATAAATGAAACCTGGTGGCCTCTCAAGTATGAGAAGCGAGACGAGAAGAGGGCAGGCCCAAGGCCAGGATCTGGCTTGTCCTCTACCTGTATACAGTCAGGGCGCCCCGCTCCAGTGGGCTCAGCTTCTCCCTCTGGCTCAGCCTAACTCAAGTCATTCCACTTCTAGAAATCCATGCTAAGAAAACAAGCAGAGTGAGGTGCTGAACCGTGGATAATAGGGGCGATGACATCTGCTTTTCACTGAGGTCTTCCTAACCCCAACATGGTACCTAGCACAGGGTGAGTGATCCATAGTTACTGAACGGATGAAGGGGCGGTCAAGCATTTGCGAAGAAAGATGCTTACTGAGACATTATCTAAGCAGTGAGGATATCTGACACTATCTAAATGCCTATAATTAGAAAATTGATTGAATAAAATATTGACCATCTGTATGATGGCATATTAAATAATCATTAAAAGTTATGCTTTTCAATAAATTCCAGTGGCAAGGGGAAAGTCTCATAATAGACATTTTTTCCCCTTTTGTTATTGCAGTAACTTTGATTTTACACATTAAAATAAACTCATAGGTGTAGATTCTCCATTATGCAGTTTTTCTATTCCTCAGATACATGTCAACACACCCCGCCCTCCAGCAAAACACCAAGTGTTCTTCACCACTGTCCAGGGGCTCTGCCACCACTTGCCCTCCCACCCTGTCCCCTTCCCTATTGGTGACTTCAGTTCTATTGCAAGCGTCAGACTTTTAAATAAAGGATATAAAAATATATACAGAATATTCAGTAAAAATCCAATTGCTTATGAAATAATATACACACACAGACATCAATTCCATCAAGGTATTAAGTAGTTGCTATCTGTAGTTGTGAGATTCTGAGCAATTTTTATTTTCCACTTTAATCACTTTACTATTTAAAAAATTCCCCACAGTTTGTAATATGTAGATAGATTACTGAAAATTATTTTTTAAATAGAACCCAATGAATAAAATGGAAAAGGATGTCAAGAAAAAATTTGCTGTGTGTTGAGATTACTATTAATTGATTACGATCAAATTATGAAGAACTCACACGTATCAGTTAGCAAAAACTGAGACACTCGCACAGAAAAACAGGCAAAATCCACTGTGGCAAAGATCAGCTTTCTACTCAAAATTTCTCTGCCCCTCTGCAGAGCTGGCTTCAGGCCGGACTGTTCCTAGCACCCCAAGAAGGTGTGGTCATGTGACCTCATTCTGGGTGATCCTACCAACCTGAGTCATTAGCTCATAACAGACGCACCAGCCTAGCGTGCCATTTGCCTGGGTTCAGCATGCTTTTTCTGTAACAAGCAGGTTGGAAATGTTTTAGGATTTGGGCCATACAGCCTGGTACACCTATCCAGTCTTGCCCTTGCAGCCTGAGCAGGTATGGCTGTGCCGCCTCACAACACTAGAGAAATAGGGATCTGGCCTGAGAACCATGGCTTGCTAACCCCATTGCAGACTCTTGCTACGAAAGAGTGGTCCCTGGACCAGCAGCTTCCATATCCCTTGAGAGCATGTAGGAAAAGCAGAATCTCAGGCTCTGGACATACTGATTCAGAATTTGCATTTTAGTAAGATGTGCGGGGCAGTTTCTAGTTGAAGAGGCACTTTTATAGAAGCTGATGCTCCAGTGTCATTGGTTACTGGTATCACCTGGGAGTTCTTTCTGGAAGTACTGATGTCTGGAGATGCTGATTTATTTGGTAGGGAGAATCCAGGTAGGGAATTTATAAGAGCTTGCAGGTGATTCCATAGCACAAGAACTTTGGCTCCGTGGAGATGGTCCTCAGTGCACCTCAGTAACTCAGAACACTACCCATCAGAAAGACAGATGAAACATTCAGCAGCCCTGGCTCTGCTCTTGCGAGAGAAATACCTGCTAGTTCCACCTTGGCAGGGTGGGATCTGCACCCAACTCTGCAATGGCACGATGTCATTCAAGAGGACCCCTACCAAAAAAAGGAAGCTGCCATTTGCTGGTTCATGTCATCTAGACCCAGTTTCTGCGTGACTCTCACAGACCTGGTCACAGAGCACATGGAGCCGGGAGTGGGTCCCAGGCACACAACGTGAGAATCTTGACGCTGTGACTACGCCTGGAAGAGCATGGAAATACTTAGCTGATTTTACTCCAGAAGGAATGGATGCCTGTGGAAATCGGGGAGAATCACGTGATCAGAAAGCCTGACCCTTAATTTCATCATAAAACACACTTATAAAAAGAACAAACATAAAGATGCTGAATACCAAATGGAGTCTTTTTGAAATTTCCAAGGGGGAAGTATTAGAGCACATGCGGCAGCCCCAGATCTGCAGGGTGGGGCCACCGAAGTCAAAGCACCATGTGAGCTTACAATATATTAGAAAATCAGGTGCTAATTGTGCAGAGGTTCCGGCTGGACACGAGGGATGGTGCATTAGATGGGAATGACATTCATACCTGTTCCTACCTGAGAATGAATTCCCAGGAAGCTTAGATGGGGTGGGAATCAGGAATCTCAATCCTTCTCTCAAACCAGAAATCTGCACCCTATTCCCTAAAAAGTACTGTGCGAGGGTGCAAACAGAAAGCATGGGTCACTGCAGGGGTCAGGGCTGGGGAGGAGGAGCAAGACTCCAGGTGGCTGGCAGGAATGTACCCTGCATTTTTGGTGGGGTGGCTGCTGTTCTTCCTTCTCTTCCGAAGGTCTTCAGAGCACTCTTGGCTTGGCAGGCAGCCAGTGCGCTGCAGGAGGACGTGTCTCTGCACTGGAAAACCTGGATGAGGAATCAGAAGGCACCTGCTGTCCACTTGCATGAGATGATGAGCAGCTACTTTCATGGGCTGTTTCTTCCTCACTTGAAAATAATCTCATCTCTGAAGTCTTCAGCTCACACATGTCTTTGGGACCCTGAAGTCAGATGATTAAGTTTCTACTAAGATGGCTCAGCCACAGAGACCCAGCCACAAACCTGACCTGTATTTATTTGGGGGAGTGGGCTTCGTTCTTTCACATGTTCATGGACTGATTACTTGCAATTTGCAGCTACAGTCTTATAATTAGCCTAAAGTGAGAGCTACGGGTGTTCTTATCTCGGGAGACTGGTGTGGCCCATTATTTCCCAAGTCTGGGAAAAGAATGTCGTGAAGGTTTTGGACAGGAAAGCTGTCACTTCTCTGAAATCAATCAGCAAGAGAAACCTAATTAAGCCCAAAGAGAGCAAAAAATCTACTGTTTTTGTCATAAAGTGCGGCTGCCCTAGACAAACCAGACATGCAGTCACGTCCTGCTCCAAGTCACCCTATGTCAGAATAATGAATAGAGTTGTCCTTTGTTCGGTGTGACAAGGTGCCTACAGCACCGTGAGACCTGCATAATGTACATGTCTCATATGGGCTACTGAGGTCTTCCATGGACAGATTTGCTGTGCCGTATGAAAATCACTCCATCTTTTTTCTGTAAACTTGTTTATGAAGAGCTAACCGAGGTGTCGAGTCACCATTTCCTAGAGAATGAGGAAGCACTTCTCATGTCAGCTTGGGAAATAATTTACAACCCAAGATGCCCTGCCCACTCCTGCTATAAATTTGTGCTGACATGGGATGTACTTGGGAACCATTTAGATCTGCAGAGAGGCCCTTTCTTAGTGTTGACAGCATATCACAGCCCCAATGCCTTGTGTCATGGGAAGTGCTGAATAAATGCCCTCAGTGAGTGATTTTTTTTAAATAAATTGTGAGCTCTGTCTTAGGAGAAGACCAACTTATCTCTCAGGACAAGACAGAGGTCTGAACCATTTGCAGGCAGGCAAATGTGTATGAGGTTAAAAGACCAGGGGTACACTGAACGACTGGAGAAACCCCTGGGATATTCCTGCAGTGGCAATGCTTCCTCAAAGAAACATTTTGGGGAATCATTAGTAAAACTGGGGAATTAAAATATAAGTTCTATCCACTGATTTGCAATATGAGCTGCACTACAATGTAAGATCTCACTAAGCCTCAGTTTTCTCATTTGTTGTTGTTGTTTGTTTTTAGAGAGAAAGGAAGCACTTTTATTTGTTTTTATTTTGGTTGTTGTCCCAGCACCAGGTCTTGAACCCAGGTCCTTGGGATTTACATGGACGACGCCCCAGCTGCCGGCTGAGGCCCTGAGCCACTCGAGCATGCCACTTTTCTCATTTGTAAGGTTAGAATAGTAACACTACACGCGTCTCATACAGAAAATGAAGTCATATGTGCAGGGCTCTCTGTGCTGTACACAGCACACTGTAAGGGCTGATAGCTGCCAGTTTTTGTTGCTGTATCTTTTCGTTACCTTCTCCTGAGAAGGTTCTCCAAGGACACAGGTCCTGGAAGCAGTTGGGGCTGAAGTTCTCTCCCACAGAGCTCTGCTGAGATCACCGCCTCCAGAGGTCTGCCTCTTCCCCCACTCCCTCAGGGGTCTCCCTGAGGTCACATTCTCAATAACCCTCTCCTCACAAACCCTGGTCCCGTGGTTTGCGGCGTGGACCCCTATCTCGGGCAGCCCTGGGCACTGCTGCTCTGGCCTGTCTCAGCCGCCTCCTAGCAGCTCCTAGCAGCTCTCCTGATACTAAAGCTCTCTCCAGTGCAGTGTGCTCCACCCATTCTCCACAGCAGTGACAGGGCAAGGCCCACATCTCCAGAAAGTCTTGCGGAATACTCCTGAGTATTTTAGAGAGAAAGGAAGCACTTTTATTTGTTTTTATTTTGGTTGTTGTCCCAGTACTCACGTGTCTTAGTGACTGGAACCCACTCAATAGCCAACAATGATTAAATCTAAGTGCTCTTCATGCTTTTTCAACTCTCCTGTGTATCTGAAAAATAATAAAATGGGGTAGAGTTAAAATTACTTACACTCATTATTAGGAAAAGGCAAATCAAAACCACAAGGTGGCACACCCTGGTGGAGTAGTTGTTAGGTCAGTTGCCTCCAACGGAGCTCAGACCACATACCGCTGGGTTGAAGTAAAGGGTAGGGAGGTATGAAGCAGTGTAAACAACTAAATAAAAATAAAGTGGAGCACTTCTCCTCCTCTCTTCCTGCCTGCCTACTGGTCTTCATTCCCACCTGCACCTTTCCTTTAAAAAAAAAACCTACAAAGAGATACCACCTCTCACCCTTTAGGATGGCATTAGAAGAAACAAACAAACAAATCAGAAAATGGCACGTGTTGGCAAGGATTTGGAAAAACAGAAACACTTGTGCACTGCTGGTGGGAGCATAAAAGGGTAAAGCATCTGTGGAAAATAGTGCAGCAGCTCCTCGAAAAATTAAAACAGGGCTATCGTGTGATCTGGCCATTTCAATTCTGGGCATGCACCCCAGAGGATGGAAAACAAGGTCTTGACCAGATATTTGTACACTTAGGTTTGTAGAAGCATTAGTCACAATAACTAAAATGCATAAATAGACAAAATGTGGCCTATATGTATGATGAATACTTGTTCAGTCTTAAAAAGGAAGGGAATTCTGACACATGTCCCAGCATAGAGGAACCCCGAGGACATCATGCTCAGTGGAACGAACTGTCACTGAAAGACAAACACTGGATGATTCTGCTTATATGAGGCCCCACAAATAGTCAAATTCATTGAGACAGAAAGTAGAGTCCTGTTTGCCAAAGGCTGGGGGAGAGGATGGGACGTCAGTGTCTAATGGGGGCAGGATGGAAGAGTTCTTGAGACAGACATGGTGATGTCTGCACAGTGATAGGAATACATTTAATACTACTCACCGTACACTTAGACATGGCTGATGCAGTCAGTTCTATGTGTGGATTTTTCCACAGTGTTTAAAATGGCAGGAGAAACTTGCCCTTCCTGAGTGGTCCACAGCCTAAGTCCTCAGTCTCATTCCCGCTCAAGTCCACCACCTCACACTCCCAAGAATAGTTACATGATAACTAAGGACGTCTGGTCAGCAATGGCCTGCATTATATGACATGGTCTCTAGACACAGAAACATACAGACGAGGTGTGTGGCGGGCTGTCCCATCCAGGTTTTACAGTTACACCTCTGATGTATGAACAACAATGAACTTGCTTAATGATGCATTTTTCAGAGTTTCCCTGTCGTTAAGTGACAAGATTGTAGGGTTTACAGCTGTCTTTTCTTTCCCTATGCTGGGAAAATTCACCCTCTCTGAAATGCTTTCTTCCCTCTCTCACCTTTGGGTCTTACCACACTCTAGCACATTCAGTCGATGTCCTCCAGGAAGCCTTTCCTGACTCCGTCACACACACACCCCTCCAGGGTGGAGCCATGACCCTAATGATCTTGGCCAATGGCAGCACTCAGCACCTGCTATATGAGCTCAGGGCCCTCCAGCTCACTTGCACGCCAGGTGAGGGCACATTCATCGATTTTGTATCTTCCTTCACTGTGCTGAACTCCTGCATCATTTCAGCTTCTCAGCAAACACCGTTTGGATTGGGGAGTGCAGAGAATGGGGGGGGCCTGATAATGGTCAGAGTTGAAGTTTTTTGTCATATTCCATTAAAGCCATAAAGACTGTTGAAGAGGAGCAATGCTTTTGACTATAGGTAACTAGCCAAGGGCCCAGCCTCGAGTGGCCCTGTGTGTCCTGGCCGCCCTGTCCTACTAGCAGCACCCCTAGATCTCTCCATGAGCCAGATCTGAGGGGAATCCCTGGCATAGCAGAGGACCTCTATACCTGTCCTGAGCAACACCTAGTCTGACCCTTTGGTGCCCCTGCAGTGTGTTTTCTTTATTTGGGGGTAAAAGATTCATTTGTGTTGATGGTTCCAGGTAAGGACACATAAAAGAAACTCTCGAGTCCCCTTCACCATGATTCAGCCCTGGACCCCTGGCAGATGAGTTTCAGATGCTCACCCTCTCCTATGAGAAGGGTAAGTCACCCTGGAAATAAGCAAAAAGTAGGCGACAGCCTCCTGGGGACCAGAGTGCTCTTGGCTCCATGACAATGGGGAATGAATCACATGTGGCTTTGGAAAGCTTTCTGCTAAACACCCACCTAGGAAGCTCTGACAAGTGCTGTCTGGAAACAGCCGGCTGGTGTTGGAAGGAGTTGAAAGCCAGCATGCCTGAGTCCACCCTGCAGAGAAGCAGGCTATAGTGCATATAGTTTTTTTTCATTTAACAACAAAGTGGGGCATTTCTTCCAGCAGTGCAGAAATGATGCCACTTAGCGTGCTAAAGCGATCATCGCTGCGGACCTTCAAATTCACACATCCTGAGAGGCTGGTCTGGCTGTGCAGGGTTTGAGGCATGCGGCAGTAGAAATAGCTTACAGGACCACCTAGGACACAAATCAGTTCCATTTGTCAAATGCTGCAGTATTGCCTCTCATAATAATTTTTACACTGCAGAAGCAATTGGAAACAATGAAAAGGGAGAGAAATAATGTCAGATCCAGCAGTCAGTGCCATGCGGGTCTTCCATTGATTATCCGAATCTTAGCTTGTGGCAGGACAGGACTGCTGTGCAAAGTTTGAGGGATGAAGTGTCCTGGAATGAATGAGGAAGAAGGCACACACACGCGCACACACACTCACAACTCACATACACTCCTCACATGCACACTCACACACGCGCACACACATGCACTCTGCGAGACTATGGGAGGGTCATGTCTGTTGTATAAAGATAATAAATCAATATGAATATGTTTTTCAAAGTGACATGGATTTCTGTTGTGAGAGAATGAACATTGAAAGCACCTTGCTGGAGCTACCCTGGGGTCACTTGAGCACACTGCTTTGCTGGTCAAGAGGGCCTGTGTTTTCATCCCAGCAGGCAGCTCGGAGGAGCCTAGCGTGGCTTGGCATGCACGTTAGCTCTCATATGGGCACGTGCGTGTTGTTACACATCCTTGCTGATTGCATCTCATTTTGTTTTCTTGGAAGGAACTTCAGGCTGCTGCATGAAAATTACATGTAAATGGTGGGAAAATGAAACAAACAAAACAATGAAGAAAAAGCAGCTTTTCTGACTAGCTCTCACTGTGGGGAGAGAGGTCCTGTGGGAATAAAATAAGTAAATAAATAAAAAGGTGTCTTCCTGCCTTTACTGATCTAGAGCAGAAAAGAGTTGGTGGGTAGGGCGGGACGGGGGCGCCTCTTTCCTGAAATCTGAACTGTTGAATAAAACACGCACAGGAGAAGCAGAGTTCCACTGAGAGACAGCCCAGGGCCTTCACTGCTATTCTCAGTGACCACACACCAGCCCCTGAAAATAAATGCTTCTGGCAGAATGTTCTGGGTATGTGTGTGTCCTCAAGGCAGTCCACATCACTGTGGACTCCTGAAGACACTGAGACAGGACAGGCCTAGGGAGAGGTGGCCTGATCCTGTGATGGAATTTCAGGTCTTAGAAAAATATAATGACCCTCTATTAAGCTTGTCACAACATTCAGGTCATCCCTTTGGGTGGGTTCACAGCCCTGACTGTACCTTAGAATCACCTGGGCATTTCAGTGCAGACACGAGAAGCTTCCCCCAGCAATTCTGGTTTAATGGTCTGAGGAGGTTGGGGGGATCCACTTTTGAAAAGCTTCCAGATGATTCTAAATGGGCAATCAGAATTGAGAACGCTTGCTAACACTCCAGGAGCCCCAGAACTTGGAGACTGGCTTCTCAGTTCCCAAGCAGTGCTGGTGTAAGTGTTCTGAGATGGTTCAGGCCATTAACAGTGCTAAAGGCACCTGCTTGGCGGAGCCCACTGGACACTGGGGAAGAACACGAGGTGATAGTGGAGGGTATGGTGTGTTGAAATATATCTAGGAAATGGAGAACCTATACACAGGAAGTGATTTTAATGGGTAGAATAATTACTACAACAAAAAATAAATTAATTAAAAAAAATAAAGGCACCTGCTGCTATGTTCATTTTTAACTAATAAAAGAATAAAATAATTATTCAGAGATCCCCCCACCTCTAAGTATTCAGGCCCACATGGGGGTGCCATGGGGGTGCGTGGGGTGCTCAGGTTTTGTCGGCAGGTTTGTGGAGCACGGCCAGTGTTCTGGAACTTCTGAGTCAGAAGGGCTTGAATTACCATCATCTTCCTCCTACCTTGTTTTAGTCCTGCCTATAAGAGGCCATTTGTTAAATAAACAACATATTTGGAATACTGATATTAGGCAATACTTTATGTCATTCAGCTGTTGATCTGAAATAAGATACTAAAAATAACTTGATCAATGTCAAGTAAAGTGATATTTGTTTTAAATTTTGGAGGCATTTTTTAGGTTATGCAGTACATGAAAGAGGTGCATGAGTCAAAAGCTTTTGGGAAATAATATCTTTGTCCCAACTTGATTATTTATTCATCAGAATCACACAAGGAGCTTGTTAAACAAAGAGGCTTCTGGTTCTCCCCAGATCCATGAATCAGGCTCCAGGAGATGCCAGGGACCTTTATTTTTAATAAGCACCCAGATGATTCTGATGATGAGCCAGGTGTGGGAAACACCCATCTTGTCAGAAAGCAGTTCCCCAAGGCAAAAAGAAGACAGGAAAGCTAGTTTCTCAGCTGGCATAAGAGCACACCAGCAGGAGGCCAGAGCTGAGTATGCCTGCCCAGGAGGATCTTAGAAAACCCAAATGAAGGATGATTTTGGGGTTAGTTAAGATAAACCTGCAGGCTATGGAAAGCCCCCCTCTCCCCCACAATTACTTATCTCAGCTCTGTTCTTACCAAGTGACCTGAGGGAAAGCTACTCACCTCATCTGTACAAGGAGGGTAAAAAAGAATCAGCCTTGCAGGACCATGTTAAGGGTTAAAAGAAATCATCCAGGTAACACGTTTGGCCCCAAAGCAGCTGAAGGTAGTAGAAATCCCAAGGAGAGGCCGGGAATGATCTTCAGGAGTGATTTTGACTCTTCCTTTGCCCTGTGTCAGTGAAATGATACTATGTGTTCTCAAACCATAACTTGTTTACTGTCCTATTCTTGTAGGATGGACAGCTTTTTTCATAAACCCCACCAATCTGGGATTCATTCCATTTTACGTGGCTGGTGCATCAATGATTAAGCATTCTCTCCAAGCCTGGAGATTATTTTTCTCTGGGGGTGATGAAGTTAGAGCACCCAGGTGAATGGAATTCATCAATGTGTTTCAAACTGTTTCTGCAAGGTTCTCTGGGTGAAGAGAAAGGGAATTATATAACCAACTTCTATTGAGCAAGCAAAGAAGCCAGGCGGGGGTTGAGGGGGTACACATGCTGAGATGTTTGATTTAATTCTTACCACAAAGCATTCTTTTATTTAACCTCTTTCAGTGATGAAAATGTAATTGTTAGCGAGGCTTACAAATTGGAGGAACAATTCCAAAGACCATAGAATAACTCACTTGGAAGCAGACAGGCTGGTAATGAGATTAGAGGCTCACTCTCAGATATCACACAGAATAAATACATATTCAGGAGGCTGGAGATGTGCTCTCAGTGTGGACCAAAAATATGATATGCAAATACAGTGGGTATGTAGTAGCCAGGGACCTGATGAAAAACAGAAAGTAGTCATGAGACCTTCTTTTTCCTTAAAGAAAAAAGTGGAAGGTTCAGAATGCCGCCCCAGAGACGCCTCCTCTCTGGGCCCCTGGCTGGCTCTTAGAATATGGATGATGGGCCTGAGAAGCACATGCAAATGAACCCCGCTTGGCTGCTGAAGATGCAAACAGTAAGGCAGCAGGAAAGTGAAAAGGAGGAGAAAGAAATTATTTTCATCTTGATCCCCTGTGGTTCACTCATGTTACTCTTACCTATTGTTAGAGTTGATTGGGTTTTCATGCCTCCACCTCCCTTTCAGACACAATGCTCTTTCTTGACTGCTTAAAGTTATCAGCGTATTTCAGCAAAAACTCTTACAGCAGAAGTCTGTCACGCGCTGATCATTCTTTTCATCAGAAGAATGAAGTTGGGAGTCTCGGACACTCTTCTTTATAACGTTATGTAGCCATAGCTTCTCTTCTGGCTGATTTTTCCCTGCTAGTCCACAGGCTCACTAAACTTACAACAAGAAACATGAATTTTATAAAGAGAATGTGAACTCTGCTATGACAAATCTAATTTGCTGTTTTACATTCACTAGCAAGGTTCAAAACAGGACCTCAAAATTAAATTCAGTCTCAAAGTGAGCTCACTACCATGAAGAAAGTGGTCCTTAAAATCGCTGAGGAAATTGGTGCCTGACCAAATACCTTGTCTGGGTGCGAAGGAAAAAACCTCAACAAAACAAAACTCAAAACTTATTTTCTAGGTAATGTTCTAGAGAAAGTATAGATGACATGGTCACTGAGTATGAAACAATGTCCCAAAGAACTCACTGTGATCACTGTCAGGGATGTCACTGTCGCTTACATTTTTGCTACAAGTGTGTTCTACTTTGAAAATTAAGCCATGGTGGAATTAAAAATTGATACATGAGCTTATCAGAGGTACCAGACGATCATCTTCTAGAATATCATCTTTCCTTTCTCCCAGTCCCCAAGAGCTGGCAAGTCATGGTCTCACAGGCTAACAGATCTAAATTTAAAAAAAAAGAAAGAAATGAAAATCCTGTCCACCCAGTTACTGCTCAAGGCCTGGGGGAGGGATTGTTTATCTTTTACAAAGTAACAGCCAAGAGGACTGCTTTTATTTGTGCTACTCTCACTTGATTCACCACCTGGCGATAAAAAGCTATTGAATGAATGGTAATGAAAGATGAAATGTAGAGAAAGAGGGCCTGTTGTTAAGGAGAGAAAGGTAGGTTTGGTTGAATATATTTCAAAAGTTAAATTGGAGGGGTGGAACGATGTACATGTTTATGAAAATAACTAGTTAACTGAGTAGTCATAGGCTTTGCACCTTGTTTCATAATTAGTGAACTGGAAAAAAAAAAAAAAAACCCACACACAAAACCAAAAATTCTCTGGAGATGACCACTAAAGATACAGAGGTATTTAGGAGTTTCATTTCCTTAGGAAGTAAGTTTATTTATACCACATTGTTACAGAAACTTAAAAAAAAAAAAAAGGGTTAAGTTGTTTCATGGAAGAACCTAGGAAACCACCAAGTAAGTACCCCTTTTATTCCCTCCTTCCCGCTCCCACGAACTCAAAGAGCTCCTTTTTGATGCTTCTCTGCCATCAGTTTCCAGAAGTGCTTGCTCTTTGAAAACTATTCTTCCCAGCTAGGCACCAACTTGCAGGCCAAAGGAGGTGACAGGCTGACAGACGGTTGTGTGCTAATTCTAACAATGGTATCTAATTTGGGTTCATTTGGTATATGTGTGTTTTTACCCACCTGATTAAAATGGTTTTAATTCTATATTTGCAGTCCCATGGTTTGAAAAGTGACCTAACAATACACTTAGGCTGATTTATTTTCTGTGAAGCTTATGATTGGAATAGGATATTGCCAGATTTGATGCCATTTCCTCCTGCCAACCACCCTTCCTTCTTCCTCACCCCTGAAGCACAATGAAAGCCAGAACTGAAAGGAAGCGACATCATTCAGATATGCCCAGTGTCTGCCCAGGACCATAGCTATTCATTTTGTTCTCTTTGCATTCCCTTTTGGAATGAAATCGATATTGTCAGCCATTGAACGGTGTGTGTATAGGTGCATTCTAGGTGAAATTACATTATTACATTGCTTTGAATATGGTCTCTTAAAATCATTGGAACAAATTCAAAACTACTCTCAATTCCATTTTCTCTCAACTTGAAAATTACTGACTGTGTGTCAAAACCTCTGTGAAAATAACCCAGAATAGTAATGCTAATCACTAAGACCTATTATCATCGAATATAACATTACATAAAGGCCCCTGAAAACCAGACATTGCTTAAACTACAGGAGCGTGTGGTTATGGGTGTGAAGTATATGGATGCCATGTAAGCCTTGGCTGTTTGCCCAGAGCATGCCCACACAGCCACCCGAGTGGACCAGCTATCTCAGAGAGATTGCCTGAGTGAAACCTGCTGACGATGGTCCCAAAGGGCCTGCGTGGGCCCCACACGGCAGCTACTTCCTATTGTCTGTGTTTCAAATGCAGTGCACCAGCAAACCAACAGTCTCTCTCACTGCCATACTGGGGCCTGCTGATGCTGAGCTTGGAGTCGAGCTTTAGGAGTATAATCAGAATCAAAGGAGATGCCAGTCTGGTGAACTTTAAAAATAGGTTATTAACAAAAAGCCAAATCTGCTGGAGTTGCCTGTAATTACATAGCTTCTAAACTATAGCTGTAGCCTAGAGGTGGTCATCAGAACTTACATTGGTTTTTAGAATACATATATTTCAAGGTGGTGGAAAGTCCCTCAAGCATAAACATTCCACACGTATGCACGCTCCTTGCTCAGTTTCAAAATAAGCATGAGAAAACGCAGTTTAAGAAAAGGAGGAAACAAACATGCCAGTTGTTCTTAGCAATTCCTCAATCATTGTCCTGAATTGGATGTTTTTGGAAAGCAGGGCTTTCTCCATGTTTTTTAACTTTTATTTACTGATACATATTTTTTTTTTTTTAGTCTTGTGACTTCTGCTCTGGACTGTTGAGGCCAGGTCGCTTTGAATGTTTGAGTTAGAGAGCCCTGGGGAAAAGAAACCTCAATTATTTTCCTGTCTGGGTAAGTGTCAGAACAATTCATCATAACAACTAGTACAAATGTACTTACTTTTCTAAAAGTCAACTCCTGAACCAAGACACCAGAATTTGTTCGGTTGCCCTGAGCTTTTTCCTGGTTTCAGTTCACTGAACCCTTTATGCCTGGGCAGAATTTAAGTCCCTCAGGGAAGCTATTCTCAGACATGAAACAGCGAATAAGCAGAAATTTGACAATTAACTGAAATTCTTGGGATGTGCAGACAACTGAGTAAAGTAGTTTAGGCTGCTATTTGGAAATAAATATTCAGGCCAACCAGAGAGAAGGGTAAATCAGAGACTTACATCAATATGGTCATACCTGCATTGAACCAATCTGGGGGTTGAAAGTATAAATACAATTCAACAAAAGAAATCAGGATGTCATTATTTGCTTTCGAAAGAAGGGGCATTTGGGACTCTTTAAGTTTATCTTGACTTATAGTAAGTTATTTTCAAACATCTTTTCTTTCTTTTTTTTTTTTTTAGGAGAGTGGTAATACCCTTTATTTTTTTAAAATTGTGTTATAATTGACATATCAGATATTAGTTTCAGGTGCACACGTGTTGATTTGGTATTCGTATATATTGTGAAACGCCCACCACAGTAATTCTAGTTGACATCCATACAGCTTTATTCACTACAGTCTTTGTGATGTATATTACATCCCCATACTTTATATTTTATAACTGAAAGTTTATACATTTAACCTTTTCACCCATTTTGCCACTACCCACCCCCAAGCCCCCAATCCCTTACTTCTGGTAACTCCCAGTCTGTTCGCTGTAGCTATGAACCTGGTTGGTGTTTGCCTTTAACTTAGATTCCACGTAAGTCAGATCCTGGGATTTTTGTCTTTCTCTGATACATTTCACTTAGCGTCATGTCCTCAAGTTTCAACCAGTTTGTCTCAAAGAGCAAGATCTCACTATATTTTATGACTGAATTATGTACATACATACATATATACATACATACATTCTTTAGGTTGTTTCCATGTCTTCTTGGCCACTGTAAATAGCGCTGCGATGATCAGATGGTGCATATATCTCTTCCAGTTAGTGTTCTCATTTTCTCTGGATAAATACCCAGAAGTGGAGGTGTGCTGGGTCATATGATAACTCTTATTTTTAATTTTTTGAGGAACTTCCATACTGTTTTCCGTAGTGACTGCACAAATGCACATTTGACCAAGAGTTCTCTTTTCTCCATACCTTTGCCAACACTTATTTCTTGCCTTTTTCATCTTAGCCATTCTAACACATGGGAGATGATCTATAAATGTAGTTTTGCTTTGCATTTCCCTGATGATTAGTGATGTTGAACATCTTTTCATGTGCCTGTTAGCCATCTGTATGTCTTCTTTAGATAAAATCTTTAATTCAGATCTTCTGCCCATTTTTCAGTTGGATTAGTTTGTTTTTGCTACTGACTCTGTGAGTTCTATGTATTTGGGTATATTAACCCTTATCAGATACATGATTTGCAAATGTGTTTCTCAGTAGGTTGTTTATCTTTTTGCTTTGCCAGTGGTTTCCTTTGTTGTGCAGAAGCTTTTTAGTTTGATTTAGTCTCACTTTTCATTTTTGTTTTGCTTTCCTTGCCTTTGAAGTCAAATTCAAATAAATATCTCTAAGATCAGAATGGAGATACTTGCCACTTATATTTTCTTCTAGGAGTTTTGTGATTTCTGCTCTTCCATTCAAATATTTAATCCATTCTGAGTAAAATGTTGTGGTCTACACAGTGGTCCAGTTCATTCTCTGGTATGTGACCAGCTTCCCAACACCATTTATTGAAAGACTGCTCTTAGCTCTTTCATTATAAATTAATTGACTATATATACATAGGTTTATTTCTGAACTCTCTATTTTGTCAGATTTATCCATGTGTCTGTTCGTATGCTAATACTTTACTATTGTGATTATTATATCTTTGTAAAGTAGTTTGAAATCAGGGAGTTTGCTGCCTCTAGCTTTATTCTCAAGATAGCTTTGGCTCCTTGGGTGTATGTGTCATTTCATATATATTTTAGGATTTTTGTATTTCTCTGAAAAATGACAATTTTGACAATTTTTGCGCTGAGTCTGTAGATTGCTTTGAGTAATAGGGTATTTTTTTTTAAGAGGATGGAAGGAGGGAGGAATGAAGTCAGGCAGGCAGGTAGAAAGGAAGAAGCATTTCATTTTTTTTAGTTATTCATTTTAATTGTTACCCCCAGCCCTGAGCCTCAAACCCAGGTCCTTGGGCTGCATGGGAGCCACCAGGGTATGCTGAAATATGGAAATTCCAGCAATATTATTTCTTCCAATCCATGCACACAGAATATCTTTCTATGTATTTGTGTCTTCAATTTCTTTGATCAGTGTGTTACAGCATTTGATCTCTTTGATTAAATTTTACCAAGATATTTTATTCTTTTTAATTCTTTAAAGTAATTTGAATACATTTTTATAATACAGTTATCATGTCCAATTTTATTCTTTTTGATGTAATTATAAAAGGGATTGTTTTCTTGATTTTCATTTTCAAAGACTGTTATTAGTGTATTTAAGTGTAATATATGTACCTACATATATATGTGTATATGTATGCATTTTTTTAAAGAGAGGAAGGAAGGCAGGAAGAAGCATTTTTATTTAGTTAGTTGTTTATGGTGGTCCTCACACCCCACAGACTCTAGACCCGGATCATGGACTCTGGTCCTTGGACTTTGGATGGTCCACATCCCTGCCATGTGAGCCACCTGAGCCACAGAGAGTGCACAAGAAATGAGAAGTATTTTTGTATATTGATTTTGTATCCTGCAGCTTTACTGAATTTATTAGTTCTAAGAGCTTTTTGG